>JAOWBL010022205.1:0-33332 GCA_028564865.1 Zenarchopterus dispar
TGGAGCCTATCCCAGCCCGTCTCAGGCGAGAGGCAGGGGTACACCCTGGACAGGTCGCCAGTCCATCGCAGGGCTTTATGAAGTTCTTCAAGGGTTAGTGGGTTGTCTAGCATGTTTGCTTGTTCCTTTGATAATTTGGGGAGCTCTAGTTTTTGGAGAAAATCTTGTCTGTATGGATGAGTGTAGAAGTTTTTAAATACATTATTTATTTCCTGTGGATTCTGGGTTACCTCTCCTAAGGAGTTAGTTATAGAAGAAATTAATTATTCTTTTCAGGATAAAGATCTATAAAATGTACTCAGATGAAAACACACCTTATTCACATACGTTCACCATTTTACTCTTCAATCTCTGCTTTAGAACCAGCCACCAAAGGTGAGTTTATTAATTAGCAAGAGAGGTTCCTCAAAACAATAAGTCACACTACACTTGACGAAGCTGTTGAAAAATTAATTTTAGGGAGCTTTGAAACACATTTCATGCTTGATTGCTTCACTTTCTCTTGTGAGTTTGTGCAGGCAGTAGGATGTGATAGATGTAATTATGAAAATGCCTGTTATTTTATACTAAAAAGAGGGAAAAACCTCTTTTGACAAGTTGATTACATTGGTTCTAGAAGAAAGCATGACATACACACACATAAATGCATACTCTGAAGTCTTTCCAGTGCACAGCGAACTAAGTGAAGGCAAGGCTCTTCATTGGGGGAGGGGGGGCTTTGTGATACCATAGTAGTCTTTCTGACTTTGTCTCCTTAAATAAAGTTGTTAGCATCATACTAATCCACCAAATCAGCTGATTGCCAACTCTTCACTTCATTTTTCAAAAAAACTGAATTTCCCATGGCTCTCAGTTACTCTCATCTTGAATGTCACTCTTTCTTTCTGTCATGTCTGGACAAGTGTTGCCCATATGAGCATGTGTATTTGGGAGACGTATGGTGCATTCGTATATTTGAATTCATGCATGTTGTTATTGAAAGGAGGGAAAGTATGTTTTTCATTGTTTCACTTATTTGCAGTGTTAATAATGAATTGTCATCTTGTAGATGACTGGAGGCTCAACAAATATTTTAGCAGACCCAGTTTGTGTAGTCTTCTGGACCCTACTTTGCAAGAACTTTGTGAGATGGTTGGCTTCATCTTGAAGTTAAACACCTTAGACCAAAATGTCCTGATAAAATCATGGTCCCCAGGCAGTACACATTCTAACCAATCAGAAGATGCTTGATGACAGAAGCTTAACTGAACTCTTACTCTTGCAAATTTGCCTCATTTTCTAAAACTGTCTTTCCTTGTAATTGTTGTTCTGAAATAATTGCATTTTTTTTTATGTTATGCTGTGTGCAGAGGTATTAAAGATTTTTTAATGGCCACTTTAAGGTCTATTGTTGCTGTACAAGGTAAAAGATACAGAATAGCTAAAGCTACACTATGTATAACGCAACTTTGTCTGAGACATTAAGAAGGTAAGTTAATGAATAAAAAAGGAGGCAAAACAACAGAGCAGTGGCTTGGCATGACTAAAAATAAGCCGTATATTGTATTTACACATTTATATATTCTACGACTAATTTTATTATCTGTACACATTATCATCCATGTTATCATAACTTTATTAATTAATATTGAACTGTAATACATTTCATTAATGCCTCATGCTCTTCAGCTGCCTCTCCACCTGACTGCTGCAAACATACCGAAGAATAGGTAGAGTGAGTTTCTGTGTTTCCTGATGTAAGGGGAGATGACAGGGAATGATGAGTAGCCAGGAAGCTGCTAAAACCCTGAGGATGTGGGGACTATGCGGTCACGGACAGGTGAAACGGCTTCTGTGCCTCCTTGAGAGATGAACCTGTTGAAAATATGTTCAGTTCATTTGCCTGTCTGGGTTCCATGAGTCTGATCTCCCTCCTGCTTGAAGCCTCTAATCTTCTTCATTCCTGACCACACATCCTGCATGTTGTTCTGCTGGAGCTTTTTCTCCAGCTTATTTCTGTAACCTTCCTTTCTCTCTTTTAGCTTAAATTTAAGCACACTTCTTTTCCGCATACTCCTCACTAACTCCCTGAAGGCTCTTTTCTTCTTGTTAAGCAGCTATTTCAGGTCACTGGTGATCCAGGGCTTGTTATTGGGGAAGCACTTCATTGTCTTGGTGGGGATGGTGTTCTTCACACAGAAGATAATATAGTCTGTCAAAACACTGATGCCATCTCCAAGTGGCTAACAGTCTGCAGCCTCAAAACCTCTCTGCAGAGTTTCTACACCTTCTTCACAGTTCTACTGTTCACAGGATTTCTCTTTGTAATGAATGTGTAGGCTGAGGTGAGAAGGACTAGATTATGATTGGCTTCACCAAGAGGAGAACATGCAGTGAAGATATATACTTCTCAAGTATTTGCACAGACTAAATCCAGTGTTATTTTGTTTGATGAATCGGTGGGCAAACTGTTATAAATTTGGATGAGTACCAGAGAGTGTATAATTAAAATCTCTGGAGAGGGACTGAAATACATTAGGATGTTGTTTTTGTAGTCTGGCAAAAAAATAAGCAGAGTCATCAGCGGCAGATGGTGGGATATATGCCAATATCAAAATAACACAGGTGAAATCACTCAGTTGATAATTTGGAGGGGAAATAACAGTGAACCAGTTTATTGATGAGGGTGCAGAGACGTTTCTTCACAGTAACATGTAGTTGCAATCCCAACTTCTTTATTCTTACCACTTGTCTCACAACCCATGTCTGCCTGTATAGTCTGAAAGTCATGCTGAGAGGTGCTGCAGCTGCGAATATGTTCCGCTGAAGTTGTGAAGATTTTCCTGCACCTACATCTTGAAAAACACATTCCCTTATTTTTGATAATGTCCCTGTGTGATCAATGATGAGAGCTTATTTTTTTGTTAGTTATCTGACATTGCCAGGATAATCAAGGAGTAAGAATGCTTTAAACTCGTTTTTTTCCTCTGCTCTGCAAGTGTTTTGAGATATTGGTTTGCAGTCACATCATTTCATGTCTGCCCCCGGCTATGGACTCACACCAGTTTGCCTGCAGGTCTAACAGGTACACGGAGAATGCAATTGTTAGAGCTTTTCACACTGCTTTGAACCACCTAGAGGAGCAGGGGGGCTATACAAGGTCACTTTTTTGTGGATTTTAGCTCTGCTTTTAAACACCATCCTCTCACACAGACTGGTGTCCAAATTGACAGAACTGGGTCTGTCCTCTTCAATCTGCGGCTGATTTCTGGACTAACTGAGATACCAATGCCAGAGGGGGAAAGTAGGTCCCCACACCTCTTCTACCATCAACCCCAGCACTGGCTAACCACAGGGCTGTGTGCTGAGCCCCTCACTCTATTCCCTCTACACCAATGACTGTACACCCGCCCACACTTAAGTTTGCTGACGATACCACAGTGGTGGGACTCATCTCTAGGGTCAAGTCTGCATACATGGACGAGGTGGAACGACTGAGCAGGTGGCGTAAGAACAACAACCTGGTTCTGAAAACATTGCCAAGACCAAGGAGCTGGTCATCGACTATAGGAAGCACAGGACAGACATTCAGTCACTTCTGATCAATAGGGACTGTGTGGAGAGACTGTCCAAATTTAGGTTCCTGGGTGTTCAGATGTAGGAGGACCTGACCTGGAGCATAAAAAGTACAACAGTGGTTAAGAAGACACAGCAGAGACTCTACTTCCTGATACTCATCAGGAAGAACAACCTATCACAGAAACTGCTGCTGTCTTTTTACTACTGTTCCATAGAGACTGTACTGACATACTACATGTGTGTGTGGTATACCAGCTGCACAGCTGCAGAGAAAAAGATGCTTCAGTGGGTCATTACCACTGCTTAAAAGACCGTCAGCTCCCCTCTCACCTCCCTGGCTGACCTCTTTAAAACACTGTGCTTCAAAATTCCCAGGGACCAGTCACACCCAGGATATCACTTTTCTGAACTTCTGCGGGCTGCTTGACATTTTACTGGTATTTTGAACAATATTTTGGAACACATTTTTCGATAACTATATTTACATTTTGTCTTCGGTCAAGTATGGTTTACCTTAAAAGTGCATGTCTACGTGTTTTCTGGATGAATTATTTTAAAAGTCATGGGTGGGACAGAAAGTGTCATCTAATTCTGGAATGTCCCAAATCATAACCAACAATTGATCATCAACTAGATTTTATAATCATGACAGCCCTGTTCTCAAGTTGTCCTCAGGTGTTCCTCCTGAAACATACTGCTCACAGCAATGTTTGCAAGGAGTGACAGTGGAAGGAGTTTCAGATCTTAAATTCAGGTGCTTGTCTGATATTAATCTGAATTTTAGTGTGTGTAAAGTGGGCCCCTCTGTCTTGTTTTAATTATTTTAATCTAAATATATACAATTTTATTTATGCATCTGGATCTTGAAGACACAATCAGTGTGTAAAACTTTACTATTAGTATATGTAGTTACAATGGGGTAAGTCACATGACAATAGCTCTGCCAATTTCTTTAATGGGATTACCTTATAGACTGAAGACTGGTGTCTCTTAAAAATATTATTAATTATTATAAATTAATTCTCTTTAAAAGCAAATCATACCAGGGGCTATTTCAGGACAACCCAAAGCAGTTACCTACAGAATGTTATTGGCATGTAAACCAAATGAATGTAGTGCAGCTTGAGCGTTTTCAACTGAAAAATCAATTTTTTTTTCTATATTAATTTAACTTTGCATTAGGAATGAGAAGAACTTTCCATGTGTCAAAATTTACAGTTATTTTAAAATCTGTGGGAAGAGGCTTAGAATTTACTTTAGAAAATGAGAAAAGTTTTTCCTCAGTGACCTGCTTGCAAACTATATTCTCTCAGTCCATGTCTGCAAGTTAAAGACAAGCTACTGCATAAATGAAATTACTAATCAGTTCTTCTTTCAAATGTGTTGTCATAAGCTTGTGCTAAAGACTTTTGGCACCCCAAAGATCAGGGTACTACAACACTTGAACCAAGCATTTAGAAACCCATTTGATCCATACAGAAATAAGTAATTGCTGATAGGAATTCATTTACTTGCTCACACAGCATAAAAACAGTTATCTTTAAATGCATGGTTAGTCACAGCCATCATCTACGACTAAGCTAAAGAGATTACAGTACAGGTGGGATCAAGATGCTGTTGTATCAGAACACATTTGTATTGAGTTTCCACCCACATGCGTTTGTGCATTTTATAATCATCAGAAAGCTCGGATTTTTTTTTGTCATTTGTAGGCCCACTGTTTTTTTCATTTTATTTTCATGCAGCACTCTCAAAAAGCAAAAATATTGTATTTCTGTTCTCATTTTAAATTGACAGAAGGGCGATGAAAAATGAAACACTAAACTTCATACAAGAAGTGAACTTTTTGAAGCTTCTTTCAATGTACAAGTAACTATTTTCTGTTCCACAAGTATCATTGTCTACATGTGCAGTTTAATATAATGAACTGCAATTGTGGGTTAAGTGTTAGGATCAAAAATCACCTTATCAAGCAGCACCCTTTTCATTCCTTCAATCTAGATTCATCCTGCCAATACTCCGCTAATGAAAATCCTAATTCCAGGCTTACATATATTCTAATTTGACTGTTTCTTTTCTGTCCTATGAAAAAAGGGTACCTTTAATGTAATAATAATAATGCAAGTGCATTTTTATGCTTGAGGCCTACTTATGAATAGACACCTGCAACTGGCAACTCCACACTGTGGTAGAACGAATCCTCTGTAGGCATCGGCAGAGCACCTAACGTGCATCTTATGCAATGCTCCATGGGTTGTCAGAGATAGAGATGCTTTAGAACTGCTACAAAGGTGGGTATTAGAAACCTGTACAACAAGGAGTCCTTCTTGGCCATTACTGGAAGTGTGTTGAGCTTGCGTTTGTGTCTGTCAGAAATTGCCAGACAAAATACACCATTCACAATAAGAATGACTCTAAACCTAGAAGCAGAAGCCATGTTTCTAAGCAACGTGGGCTAAAGGTTACATGGTAAATGGCTTGGTGGATTGGTGTGATTTTAAGTTTCCAGCAGTAGTGCCCGAGAAAGTGAAAGTCGTGCACTTCTGACTGATTGAAATTACAGCCAGGTGGAGTTCAAATATAACTCAAGCTTGACCCTCCATATCAATGCCTCAGGGGAGACTTGGAGACTGGCACAACTTCACTAATGATGACTGAAATGTTTCATCTCTTCACTGCATCACTCCCACCATGCACTCTCTTTCTCTTGTTATTTTTGCTCTCGACACCATACTTCACATTATCTCTTTTTCCATACATTTTCTCTACACTTTTCTCTTGCTGTCTATCCTTCTTCTTTAGTTTATCCTACTGACTTTTTTTTGTCTTCTATCTTCTATGCTTCTTTCAACTACCTCTTTGTCTGCAGTAACTGAATGAGTCTGAGGTGCATATATATATATATATATATATATATATATATATATATATATATATATATATATATAAATAAATGTACACAAACACACACACACACGCTACTTAGCTTAGGGAATTAGATCTTAAAGTCAGCTCAGGAGTAATTATGCAACAGTTTTGTTAGCTTGTGTGATTGAGTGTCTGTGGGCTTGTTGCAGTTAGAGTGCTGACAAGAATGTCCTTGTTTCAGCTTCATCAGTCCTTGTTTCAGTCCTTCTTTCATTTCAGTAATGACATGAAAGGTGGATTCAGTCAGAATGAATGGTGGGAAATGTCAGTTAGCAGTTAGTTAGTTAGTTAGGTAAGCTAAACAAAGTTAGAATAGTTAGATTTGAACTCTAAACTGGGCTTCGGAACCGCTCTTCAGAAAACTTAATGTTTACATCACAGAACTCTTATCTAGCTTCTTCTGGCGGCAACGTTAAACTGTTAAGTGCACATACTATATGTGTGCAAGACAGATCTGACCAAATGATTCCATATCTTTTTGTTTAAGGTTCTTTGTCAGGATTTGTGTAACTCAAAAACAAAAAATGTAATTATCCAAATATGCAAAGTCTAAACTGTGTATTAGTATGAATGTGTGAACTTTGCATATCCATGTTTATTTACAGTCATGTTCCTCAGTTCATGTTTCCTGTAGTCTTCCAGACTATGAGTCATGCATCACTGGTTAGTATGCTGTACCACAACAACAGCCTCAAAAAAAGGTCATACACAGTTTTTTTGAACCACACAAATCTCTATTTTCATGCAAAAGAAAAAAAATCAAATAAAAGGTTTGTCCCTCATGGAGACAAACCTAGAGATAATTGCTTCTACTCTCTGCAGGACTGGCATTATTTGTCCTTTAGCTGTTTGAGTTTCATGGCCTGCAGTTTTACTATATTCACTTACTTTCTTCTGATCATTGAAATTTCCTGCTGATATAGTGAAGGTGTTTTTTTCCCCTCAATGGAAAACTGGTTTGGTTCTCATTTGTGCAACATGGCTGTGTGGGAGATCCAATCAACTGTCCAGAAGACAAAAAATAATTCAAATCCACCACCAGTTCTACATACCAGCTGGGGAACAGATTATCAGGGTTTTTTTTGTTTGTTTTTGTTTTTTTTAAATTCTATTTTGTTTGGCTTAATAGTTAAGAAAAACAACAAAATAAGGCACATCCTTCATTTCACATCATGGGATTGACAGAAGAATTCATTTTGTGGATCAGGAATAAACAAAAAACGGCAGGATGTGCATTTGACAAATTCAGAAGCTCAGTACAAAATTTACTTTTGACTGGTAGTGCTCCAACCACATATTTAGTTTTTACTAATGTTAAAAACATCTTCTCGCATTGTTTCTTATATTTGACAACAGTGCAAATGATAAACTTTTTACACCACAGAGATATATGCATGACTACACCCTAAAAATTAAAAACGTAGCCAAAAACCACAAAAATGTGGCTTTCCAAAGCAAGTTTTGGGCAGCTCACATTAAAATATATAAGAATGATTGATGAATCCCAGCAAGTGCTCTATATTAGTCATATCTTCTCCTTCACATCACTGCATATATCATATCTACTTTAGTGTTATTATAAAATCTTCAAATAATTGGGCTATCCTTACAGTAATGCAACTGCTGGACAAAATATGTGGTTGGTATTGCTACACTTCTTATTTCTAATGGTATTTATTGGGTTTTAAAATAGTGATGTTCTTTCCTTTTTTAAAGTATGTGGTGATTTGTAGCCGCACTTTCATATCTATCTACCAAAATCTTTATTGCCCTAATCTTATGGTTTTATCCAAGTTTTAATAACATTCATATTTATTTTCTACTCTCTTTAAGGTGCAAACAGAAAATCCAAGAATATGTTTTTCTTAAACTAAAACTGAATAAAATCCTAATTACTATTATTAAAAACATCTGTAAGGGCAGTCTCTTTAAAAAAATATTAAATTTCTACTTGGTTCTCAGGTCAGGTAGAATATATTTCGTCTCAAACATCGTGTGGTCTTGTTTTGGTTGCATATCATTTTGAGGTTGACTGATATGGGTGTTTTAATGGTTTATGCTGAATGATCAGTCAAGCTCAAATTTTGTCATTGTATTTTTTTGCTTGTACCTTATTGAAGAGACAGACATTTTAAAAAATGGATGGTCATTTAAATTTTGAGGAAGCAAATACTAGGGATGCCTAAGACATTTGCATGTTGCTGTGTATGATATTTAAATTTCTAACAAGCATTGCTGGATCCTTTCCATTTCTCATCAGTATTTAAATTATGTTGTACAAAGTAACACCTGGTTACATAAGAACAAGCAAATGCAGCCCCTTAGGCATGAGGCTCTGGTCACATGTTCATGTATAGATCTTGCTTCAGGAATATGTGATAACATGCTATCTAGAGATAATTAGCACAGTGATCTCTTTATAGATTGCACTAAATAAAAGATAATGATATTCCAAGACTTACGTTAGCAGTAAATATAACGGAAAGAACAACATTTCATCATTGTGTCTGAAATGAAAACAGCCTCCAAAGGATTTGTGAGTGTTGCTACATTGGTTGTTTTTCCCAGTTCCAAGAATGTGAACTAGATTTTATCAAAGACGAGCCTCTCTATGTTTGGGTGTCTGGAGACAACTCATCATCTCAGTGCTTGGCTTGATGGTGAAAGTGCATGAAATTCATGTAAATGGAAGTGCAATATGCACATTTTGTTACACAGCAGAAAGGAGGGAGATGGCTGCTGAGGGTCTGTCTGCTGATAAAACTTCATAGATGCTTTTGCATTCTGAAACAGAGGCCACAACTTAGATCGAAATGTGTTAGAGCACATGTACAAATGATTGCAATCATTTGGTTGCAGATGTTGGGCGCTTTTGGGAATCATTCTTCTCGTGGGTGCCAACATCTGCATGTTCAGGCGGGCTTACTAAAAATGATTATCGAACACATCAGTCACAGAGTTCCTACCTGTGGTGGTTTTGCATATGAGTAGAGTTGCAGTGCGCGTACTATATTTATCACAGTTTCCTAATATTAGCCTTTGAATTAGAAGAAAAAAAGGTTCAAATTGTTTGTAGGTTTAAATGCTCTAAGAATCTCTGATTTAAAAGCAAAAGCATCTTCAATGCACATTTGTCAATAATTATCACAACCTGACAGGTCTTAAAAGAAAACTGGAACGCTTCTATAAAAATCTCCAAGGATTAGACATTTTTTTGATGACTTTTTCCTCTCTTGCCATTGTAGGGATTAAAACAAATGCAGATTAGGCAGAAATAATTCTGAATAGTTCTAGCTTCAGCATGTGCTTATCTCTGTGTGTTAATAGTTAGCCATAAAAATGGGATTTTTTACATGCACCATGACATATGTACCAGTATTTCTACAGTCTGCAATAATTTCATGCATTCCATACAAAGTCTTATCTGCAGTATATAAATTTGCTAACAGAATTATCAACAATGTATTCCTACATTTTGTAAGTATTCTTTTATAATTTCCTTTTGGGGATTATTGAAATGAATTGAATTTTAAGATACAACTTTTGCATGAGGACAACTCAGAAGTCTATACATACTATAGAGACAAAATTGTATGGTCATGTTGAGACCTCCAGTTGTACTCAGTCTGATTTCTTTCTTTTTTTTCTCAGATCAGGCATATCTCTTTCAGTGTTTTTGTTGGCGTATCTGTCTTGAAGTTTGGGTAAATTTTTAACATTCAGGATATAATCTCTGTGATTATAAAACACATGCATTCCCTAACTGGTTGCCCTTTTTGGGTATGATTTTACTGAAGGTGTCTTACATTTACTTGATTTCTTCATCTCTGCTATTCCTTACCATCTTGCACATGATGAAGACTGTATATTAAATAAAAGTAAAGATTCAAAGTTTTCAAAGTAAAGATTCAGGCTGGTTTCCTTAGCTAGCCTGCTTTTTGTAAATTAACACTATATGAGTACATGAAAATATGAGTATTCTCAAACAATATGAGTACATGAGAACGATAATGCATTGCTCAGCATGTTGAAAAGATGGATGGAAGAGAAGAAAGTGACTGAATAGCTCATAAACCAAATTCAGACGATGTAAGTGATGTACTGTGGGATTTTGATAATTTTGTTTTTAAGTTTGTGTTATTGCTGTTGACTATGAAGATTTTACTTTTGTTGTTATTTGATATTTGTTATTTCTTTTTAGACCTTGCAAATGCATTTGGTTCAGAACCACATAGCCTTATTAGGAGTGCATTTGATTAACTTGGTGAAAGCATATTTTTGTGACATTAGGCTGTGTATGAAAATGACAGATTTCAAAACAGTCTGGCAGCGGTTAGAAAGAGGTATAGTGGCAGGGTCTATGATTTCCCCACTGACATGCACACTGGCAATAAAAATACTCATCAGATCTTCCAAGTGGGTTGTAGGTGGGGAGAGACATAAGAAAGGGATACAGCTCTCACCAATTAGGGCTTACATGGATGATTTTACACAAATAACTACAACAGAAATTGTAGGTACTAGTATCAGGCCTACCATAGTCTTATGATCAGTTAGTCATCAAATAGTTTACTTTATTGAGCTTCCTGGGAAAACTCAGTGGAGAAAGGCTACAGAAGGAAAAAGCATAAGTGTGTAGAATTAACGGCAGAAGCTGAGAAATGGCGAGTAGAAGTGGGATGTAAAGCTTTCTGAGCTAAATCAGTGGTTGCATTATTGTGGGAACTGTAGGAAAATGTGGGCAGAGATGCAGGAAGATATGCCAGATGAAGCAGTTAGATGTAGACAGTTGATTTGGATTAGGAAAAATTATGTAAGCTGGGGTCCAAGATAAATACAGGAATAGGTGTTACTAATATTCCTTTGTTCATGAAGATGAGGGAGTGAAGGGAGGGTCAAATGACATCCACCAATTGGGCCTCTGAGAAGGAAATCCAGAAAGAGAAGAATTATTTAAGGAAGTGGGGGTGGTCTGTTTGAATCTCTTTGGATGGGACCACACTGCTAAGTTTGTTTGATTCTGTTGGTTATTAGGGAAGGTAGTGTCTTCATTGTTGTTACCTGGAGCTTGTATGAAAGCAGCCTGGGTCTGCTGAAAGTGAGTGAAAGTTATTGTGTTGGTGAGTAGCAGTGAGAGCTGGCATTAGAGGAGTGACTCTGGGACACCAAAGACAACTTATTAGCCTTCTCAAAGTGCCATGGGACTAATTAAATGAAATGCGGGCAAAAGGAGATTCCCACATGAAGACCCCAGATATATGTCAGTTTTTGCAGCTCATAGATATATAATCAAGTTGTGCTACAGACTTTACTGAGTGCTAATCCTTGTTTCGATCACAGGTTTCTTGCATTTATTTCAACTGTACTACTATTGTTGATCTTCAGCAAGAATAATAATTAAAAAAAAAACATTTGTAGAATCACAGATGTGAAGAGTGATGCAACCCTGAGCAGCATCAGAATAATACTGTTTGTCCACTGTGTTTTCAGGTATTTATTAGAAAAAATCATTTAAAAAAAAAGTTGTTAATGTATACCAGTTTTACTTTTGTAATACAATTTTGTAATTTTTTTTTTTAGTATTTATGTTTTTACAAAATTTGTCAAACTGGTCAGTATTGACCAGGAACATAACAGATGTCTTTTTGTGCTGTGACTTAGACAATTTTAATTATTTAAAAACAGTGTCCTTGGTAAAAATTGCTATGGTAATCTGTGATAAACAGTACTAAATGTTTTATGTGTTATACTTGTATGTGCTAAGGTCGATGAGCCGCATAAGCCGTAAACAGTTAAAAGTTCAAATCTTGTAGTTTTCAAAAAAGGATGAAAATTTGGTATTAGTATAATCTATATAATAAATAAAAATGTACCTGGTAAACCCTGATAGAGAATACATGGATACCTATGCCTAAATTAACAGAATGGCATGACAGCCAGCATGACAACTAAAAAGCAGGGAAACAAATATTAGAAATAAGACGGTCAATAGCATGTAGATTAGAATCAATGCAACATCAAAATCAATTACTGTTACTGATTTTACATATTAGTACACTGATTCAAACCTAGGCTCCGAAGACTTATAACAGGTTATCCACATCATTTTCAATTCAGTAATTGTGAGTAATATTGTAGGTATTAAAGCCAAATGATTTTTTAAGACCCATCCCACACAATTCTTTCAAAACTTAGTCTTTCGAACTGAAATCCTTGAACTAACACCTCCAACGGTCCTGTCCTTTTTCCTGAAGTCATTTACAACCAAATCAACAATGCTCAACATGGATGTTGTCACACTGTAAGCTATCAAATGTCAACAAAATGACAAATGTAGCATGACGTGGAGCATCAATGCCATTCCCTATAAAGATGTGTGCTGCTCTCTGTAGTGAAAAAGAATTACAGGACAATTTATGAGACTTTATTGTGAAACTGCAGTAATTTGGACTGTGGGCCAACATAACTACTAAATATACTCTTGCTTATCCACTACAGGGAGTTTTATATTCCACTGCATATCTCCTGCAACACATTAAGAATAAAAGTAATCCTAGGTCTATGCTGTATTTCAGCATAAATTATGACTCATTAGCTGGCACAATGTACATATAACTTATTTTACTCTTTTCAAGAAGAGTGTCAGACCCCACTGGTTAAAATCCTTGTTTTCTTTCTCTCTTTCAGTGGGGATAATGACATCAGTGATTGGTTGCAGGTAAGTTTGTAAGGTATAGGGAATTGATTTCTTCTCTTAAACCTTATGAACCATTTCATCTTTACTTTAGAAGGGTTGACACTTGTTCCTTGTGCTTCACTTTATTTCAACAGCACATTGTCTCTGGATTGCACATTTCGACTTGTCCTGTGCCACTGTACTCATCTCTCCAGCGGCCTGGAAATTGATTCACAAGTACTTGTACTTGTCTCCACTGGCATTTCAAGGGACCTTTCCAGTGAGGTTATCTGGTGAGGATGACCCTCTCACTGACAGCTCGTTTATAAGCCGCTGTCCCCTGAGAGCCACAAATCGGTGTGCATGGATGACATTGGTACACTGAAGCTGCTCAGCTCCTAAAGTGATGAATTTCTATGTTTTTCATTAGCCGGTTTTCTTATCAGAAAGAATGCTATCCTGATCCTGAACACTGCAACAGCAGTCTGCATCAAATTTTCACTGCCAGTTCGAAGATGCTCTTGATAGCTTGTGTCCAATTCTTATTTCAGAGATAACGATATCCATGCTTTTGCACATTCTAGCCCTGTTTGACAAAAGTTTATTATACAGACTCCAGCCCTTGTTGCTTGAGGCTAATGATTAAAGTTCAAGGGTCTGCATCAGAACAATGTATCTTGACACATTTCGAGTTGCATCACATTTGTCTGAACAAGTGATGAGCAAGTACACTTCAACTTTTATGAATGTTTTTTCCTCCTGAATTGATCTGAACTACTCAAAGCGTTTGTTACATTTTGATGTACTTTTAAAATACCTAAGCCATTCAAGAATTTTATTGCCATGGATTTTTAAAAAGGATGAGAGCAGGAGGGTATTTACTTATATCTTTTAATTTTTTTGAGAATTAAAACTGAAATATTGACTCAAATTATGAGGTATTTGTCAGGATGTACAGGAGTAGGGCCCAAATGTAGGAGACATGAAGGCAAGAGTATCGGAGAAACTCCTTTGATAGACCAAAATGCTGCTAAAGCCTTATGTCCAAAAGACAAAAGAATGACAAACAGGATGCTGAAGCACAACTGAAGCATGATCAAAAGCTAGCAGAAAGGCATGAAAGACTGAACAATAAATGTACACTAACACTCAAGAAAAAAATTCCAAAATAAAACAGGAAATACAACTAGACATAAAACAGGGGCCCAAACAACAAGAGAACAACAAAACCAAGGCTAAAATGTAAATAAGAGAACTGGGCAAAAACCAGATAACCCATAATCAAAACCCCAAAATGTGACAGTAATGTATTTTGTCTGAGTTTCTGTAGTCTGGTGAGGTTCACCAGGCAAAGTTTTGGTCAGATATTGTTTCACCAAAAAGGCCCCATAAAAGTTAAATGTCTTTTGTTAGCGATTATATACACTGAATGCCTTCACACCAGTCATGATAGCATAATGACACAAATATATGAGAACCCTGATTAAATGGCAAAAGCCTCAAATGACTCAGTTTGTTTACCTTCTTATTGTATTGTTACTAACAATGTTTTTTCCCTGTCCGCTTTTCTTCCTGTCATTTTGGTCTTTTGTTTATTGAAAGAAAAAATGTAAAAGTAATTCAAAGTGTTTGACGCAGTTACACTGAACATAAGTGTTGTGAGAAGCAAAAACCACACAAGCAATGCATTATTTATTTCACACTGTCACAGACTACACAAGTAGAGTGCTTTTAAAAGCTAGGTGGGTCTATAGGGAGAAAAAAAAAAAAAAAATCAAGCTGCTCCCCAAGGCCCGTCATATCGGATCAGTGTAGGGAGTAGTCAATGTTATTGCTAAAATTCTAGGTGTAATATTTTACAGGCTACACCAAATTCTGTTTGAACACTGATGCCAAGTGACCCGAGCTGTTACATAAGACTACCAGCGTTCTTTCTTTAAATGTCAAGTCTTAAAATAAGGCCATTTACAGCACCCAGCCTATTATCTAAAGAAGACAAGGCCCTGGAATAATTGAAGGAAAAAGAACGCTGGACAGACAGTCTGTAAAGGAGTTGAATACATTAAAATACATGGAGGCAGTGAACAGAAGAAAACAAGTTATCTTAAGGCAACCAATGAATTGTGTGGTGGAGGTGTGGGAATCAGTAATGAAGTAAACCAAACAGGATGAACATGGAAATCCTGTTTTCAAACATAAAATAGAATGTACAGCAGATTAAAGCACAGAAGAAAAAAAAGGAATTAAAAGAATTAAATAAATTAATAGAGTACAATTCTTACATCTCCTTTAAATTTTATTTTTTTGGAAACAGTGTTTTCTATAGATGTTATTTCATGGAATGTTGAGCGGTGATTGTAATGATGAAAAGAACCATCCATTTAAAGCTGAGTCTTTGAAGAGACAAAAATGGGCAGATGCTGTCCACATATAGGACAAGAAGGAGAAATTTATAAGGCATTTGCAGTTTTCTCCATCTACAGTGAATAATGCCATTAATCAGTTAATTAAGGAGAGGAATATCATGTAATGGTAAAATTTTTTAAATATCCTGACTAGAAAACATGAACTGTCTTCTTGGGTTCTTACTGTGCAAAGAAATACATTTCAAAGTAAATGTAGGAATCACTCCATTTTTTATAAGCTTATCCTTGGCCAACTCACTATTTTTCAAATTTTAAGGTTTTCCTATCTGGAATCCGAAACTCATTTCAATTTCTGTCAGTCTGACATAAACCTGTCTGACCAGGGAAAAAAGTCTCTATCAAGATGCTGAGGGTGTGGTGGCAAAATAAATTTCACTCCAAAGTTCAGACTCTGCCAGGTTGAAGGCGGGACCACTATTTTTTTCAGTAAAACACGTTTAGTCTTTATGGTGACAACTGCTTTTGCTTTTATTCTCACTTGAAGATTGTTCTTTTTTTTGCTTCTACTAGGTTATACTTAGTAAAACATTGTTGGCTTGGTCAAGGTTCAGCTTTTCAGAAGATGGATATTCTTCACAAAATATTAGTATGTGACTAGTTAGGATTTAGAGCTTTTTTTCAGACATTTAAAGAGACAAATTTGTGTTGTGCAGAAATGTAAAATACCAAATTCCATCTGGATGACTGAGGTACTAAAATGGTAATGCCAAGACTTTTTGTCCAATGTACTCTCTCAGCCCTGTCAAATGAACTGAGGCACTAAAGAAAACTAGCCCTTATATTCCAAGAAAGACATTGTGATTAAATCTGAAGATGAGGTTTGATTATAAAACAAGATATTAAGTTAAAATAAATAAGAGAAAAGAAGAAAATATGTGGATAACAGAATAGGACAGTACTCTTGATAATAATCAACCGACTAAGTGATTAGAAAAAATGGTTGCTGCGTTAAATAAATTAATATTTTGCAAATATTGCAAATACATTGCAAAAGCTTTGCAAATATTTTTAAAGATCTGTATTTAACTGCATTTAGCTGAAACTTTTACAAAACAACTAGTGTTATCCAAGTATAATAAGTTTTTGAATATATTTTGCTGCAGGGGCATTTGCTGGGACAGCCACCCCAGTAAAGATTGGCAGCTTTCTTCAGTGTTTTCCATTTGTGAATAATTTTTCCCAGTGTAGAATGATGAACTAAATTGGTTTGGAAAATAACAGTTGTCTCTAAAATTATTGCTGGTGTCTTTCCTCATTAGCATTGAGTTAAACAAACAGCTGAAGGTTGCAGATAGACAAACTGCCCATTTTTCTGCTTTTTTAGGGGTGGTTACGCTCAAATATAATCATTTAATCAAGTTCACTTGGTCAGATGTTGTATTGATTCTGAAATTTGGCTTAGTTATTGTTAATATTGATATGGTGTAATACATAAATTGTTTGTTGTTCAATTGTGGTTGCATTAAAGTAGTTTCATGACCTGGTAAGTACCAGATTTTTTAAAATTTTGTTTTTGTTTTATTTTACATTTCAGTATATCCTGATACAT
Organism: Zenarchopterus dispar; assembly: GCA_028564865.1. Taxonomy (NCBI): domain Eukaryota; kingdom Metazoa; phylum Chordata; class Actinopteri; order Beloniformes; family Zenarchopteridae; genus Zenarchopterus; species Zenarchopterus dispar. The sequence goes on from JAOWBL010022205.1 coordinate 17,138, forward strand.
AAAACTTTATAAATGAAAGCTCTACTTTCCCCCCATATGACTATATCCACTAACTGCCTAATTCTCTTATTTTATTTTTAAGATGTATGTGTTCCTAACACTTTATATCTCTTTTTTTCCATGTCTTTTGTGACATCCTCCCATCTTCCAGTCTTCTGTATCTGCCTACATGTTCAGCAGTCACTTTTTTACAAATCCTAAATCATTTTAATGATCAAAATTCATCATGTTTTTCAGCCCTGTATTCTTGCATCTCTAAATGCGTGATGGATGGATGTAACTCTTCATCCCTCCAAATCCATTCCAGCTGTACTTGCTCTGCAGGGAGGCAGGACGATGTCTCCCATTTATTATTTATTTGCATCCCTTTTTCAGTTGCTCTCTGCTGTTACATGTTCAAACTTGTGTGAATAGATGTGGCTGTGCCCTGCTCTTTTATCCTCTTCCCCTGGGTTTATTTTAGTAAAAGCGGTTGAAGCAGCAGACCGGATTGTATTTGAGTGAGTTCCTTTGAAGAGTCATGTCATATCTCAATTACTACTTGAGAAATACCATCAATACCATCTAAATCAATACAGTAAAAAAAAAAAAGGTAAAACCATAAAGGTAATAATATGTGTAATGAGGTGTGAAGATTTTCATCATTATTAAAGGAAATGGCTATTAAGGAGTCTAACACAGATTACAGTAAAGTGAAAGATTAATGGGAGGAAAGGAAAAGTATCTGCTGAACTAAAGAGTATTAAACTCTAAAGCTGTTGGGGATATTTGAACCAATCATTTGCAACCTGAAAAAGCAATCATCTACTTGATGCAGCACTAAAGTGATTTTAGCAACAGAACAAGCCTTTCTAAATGCCTATGAACTGCTCTCAGCTGCTTAAAAATGACTAAAATTATACCCTTTCATTTTAAATTGCTTTCACAACATAAATTATGGTGCAGTGGGACTCTGAAATACATACACTCCAATTTTGTGAAGGCTATTTTCCAAATTTCTGCATGATGTTGGTTTTTTTTTTTTTCACACTCAATGATTTAAATAAAAGTGTTGCTGTCCATCACAATAGCACAGCAGAGATGTAAATAATACATAATAGCGCTCTTAACTTCGACACTACAGTTGTTTAATAATGTCAAAGAAAAATAGGTAAAATTCTTCACTATACAGCTGTGTATAAACAGCTGTGAGACTGACATAAATGCCCCTGTCATGACAAGTAGTGTTGTGTTACCTGATCCAGTCTAACACCAAGACAGGGTGAAAACTTAAAACAACATTTACCGAAGATGTGTTCACTGGTTTCTGACACAAACTAGCCCATGTCAAACACCTCATGTTTTGAAAAATTGCACCTCCGATTTGGTCCTCTTGCTTTTCATTTTTGAATCTTTTTGGCTTCAGAGCATCTGAATCCAAAAGTAACAGGATTGCCATACCACCTGCTCTGTGTAATATTTATATAAGGAAAGAAAATCCATTAATTTTACAGTTTGTGCAGCAATATCAACTGAGATCAGATCCTTGTGTATGTAGGCAATAATCTTTTACATTATTAAATCTTAACAATAATAATTCTCTTCCATTTGGTGAATTAGTGCGTTACTATTTTTTGCCAGAAACAATTTTACAAAATGTAGGGGGAGAAGGAAAAGTGAAGATGGTTTCTTAAAATGTCCTGTGTTTGTGGTGATTTGTTAGCTGGTGCTTGTTTGACATCGTCGGATTTCTCAACTCCTTTCAATTATCTGCAACTCAAACTGTTCTGAAGCTGATAACATATTCTGCAGCCCACATGACTGCAAGCGGGAAAAAGAACATTTTACTTTCAACACACATAGGGATGAGTTTTTTACTCCACATGCATGCTGTGCAATACAGCAAGGATGTCTGTGTATAAAGATGGAAAATAATTTTGATTTTGGCATAGACCATGTACTGTCAAAGAAACTTCAAAATATTTAAATACTGGTATGTATGACTTCAGGCATAAATACAATGTATAAATGGTTTGATGACTTTTGAGAACATAGAAAGTCCAATGCAACAGCCTCACATTCCTACATATACATATATATATATATATATATATATATATATATATATATACACATACACACACATACATACACACATGTGTAAAACATAGTAATACAAGTGATTTCTTACAAATGTTAATTATTCTTTATACGTTATAAATTATGTACTTCATTTATTAAAAAATATAATTATATAAATCATATATTTGTAAAGTATTTAAGTGTTGAGTGTTATTAAATTCAATTCTTTAACTAATTATGGCCCATCTATGGTTTTTATTATTTTTTAAGTTCAGAAGAGCCTTCTGCAAGTGTTTGCCTATTGATGTGGTAAACAATTGCACATCAATACTAAGCTACTAAAATAATTTAAACTGACCCAATCAAAACCTAACTATGCACCTTCTCATGTAAGCAGAATTATATCTAGAAAGTGTAAGTAAGGATTTTGGTTACTTTTGTACATGATGAAAGCATAGCGGTGATAACTGGTACATTTGTTGTCCAGGAATGGGTCATGAAAGCTGGTATGTTATACTTGTGTCTGAGTGCATCTCTGAAATATGCAAGAGCAAGACAGAGTCTCAATTTTCCATGTGGACCCGGTAAGCAGAAACTACCTGCTTGGCTGTTAACCGCATGACCAGTCACACAGAAGCACACGGAAAGAAGTGTGGAGGTAGAGTGAAAGAGAAGGAAAAGGGGGGGAAAAAAATCAAAGATGAGGACAACATCCTGTTAACCGTAGAACTGGATAGGGATGCATGACTGAGAAAAGGGGAAGGTAGAAAAGGGAAGCACTCACCAAATTTAACATGCAGATGCAAGGAGAGAGTGTGAAGGGGCACCCTAGTTCATTTGATTGCAGCACACTGAGAGAACAGATAGTTGGGAAAAAGCAAAAAGAGAGACAGACAAATGGAGCAGACACAGGTGAGCTTCAGCCCTTCAGGAAATTTCTGAACACTTTACTGAAGGTATATTCATGCATGATTCAGGATGAGATGTTTTTAGAAAAAAAAATGTTAGCAGAATAAATGGGATACGGTACTGGATAGCGGATAAGATACTGGATAGTGGTTTGATATGTGCATTTATGCATCTTTCGACTCATGAAATTGAATGCACACGTTTATTTCAGTGGGAGAGCAGGCCAAGATAAAAGAGGTCAGACAGATATGGATGAAGCACCATATTTAGAAATAGCAACTAACATGAGTTGCTGTAGTTTAAAAGCAATGTCAAAACACATGCAGAAAGTTGAAGTTAGACTTGAACTGTGCAGGTACTTAAAACGTGCCTTGGTTATGTCATTTGTATATTTAAGGCTCTGGCTGTCTGAAGTATGCAGCTGTAGCACACAGATAGACTACCATTCAATCACAATGACAGTGACAGTGCTGCAGAGTTGGACCTTTTAACATGGGAGCCAGTGGGGATTGTCTTGCTTTTACCACCAGCCCCCAGTGATCAGTTGAGGAATTACAACTTTTCTTAGTTCTGCAATAGATTCAACTCAAAAGCTGAGATGTTGGGGCTTGGTTGGTGGTAGTGGTAAAATAAAGTGACCCAGCAAGATCCCCAACTTTGAGAAATTTTTAGTATCCAAGTGGCTCATAGCTTTTGAATGGCAGAGGGTGTTGTACGTTAATATTTTCAAATGACTAAAGTTTTTGCAGAACTGTCTCAGAGCAGAGTTGGCAACCCTGGTCCTAAAGAGCCAGTGTCCTGCATTTTTTTTAGATGTTTCTCTGCTTCAACACGCCTGATTCAAATTAATGGTTATCATCATCTTGTCATCAAGGCCTGTACAAGTCTGACACAATCACTTGTATCAAGGTGTGTTGAACCAGGGAAACATCTAAAAAAAATCTAAAAAGCAGGTCTCAAGGAGCAGGATTGCCCTAGTTGAGAGTATGATGGACATTAGGCACTCCAGCACCCTTTTGTGTAGGACATGCACACTTATGCAGGTAAACACAACTGGGTAGATGAAAAAGGACAGAGAGAGCAGGTGAAAACTGGACTGAGTTGAACTAAGTGCTGATCGGTTCTTCACTAATAGAGTTCTGCACAGTCAAAGCACCTTGATCTCCTAATTGACTCTGTGTCATCTACATACCATCTACATACTGTTACCCGGGGCGATGAGGTGCAGGAGAGGCTGGCAAGTGCGTATGTCCATGCTTCTGTGAATATTAAGTGGAGATGAGTGCAGTGTAAACGCTGTTAGATAGACCCATTAATCATGTGCTTAACCTCATCAGAAACTACACACATGCACACACAGGCCAATGGTGGGAGTTGTAATGAAAGAGACAGACTGAGAGGAGTAGGGATAAAGGGATAACGAGTCTAAATGTGAAAAACATCCACAACAGCTGTTAGCGGTTGGTGACTAAATTGCTGAATCCACCACTTGGCTGGTTGCTCAATCCCCGGATCTTCTTGACGACATGTCAGAGTTAATATAGAGTTCAGTGTCGTGCTCACCATATGCTTGATTTAAAAAAAAAAAAAAAAAAAAAAACATAAAATGGATGGATGTGTAGTTTGCTGTAGCCCGTTTGATTTGACTGCTCTGTCGGTCTTTGTATTTTATTTAGTACCACATTAGCAAAGAAGTTTTTTTTTCTTTCTTTCTTTTCTTTTTTTAAAGTCCTAGTCTGAAATTCTGGCACCTAACAATTTTAAGAATATATTACAGCATCTGATCATACACAACACAATGAGTGAAAATAGTATAAAGATGTCAAAAAAACTGTCTCATTCTTTACCCATGTGTTTCTTCTATTCAAAGAATTATATTTATTTCAATTTTTTGTGGAACTGGAGTCTGACTCAAACCCTAATTTTGGGGACTTGTGGCTTGACGTAAACCCTGCAGTTTCTGTTGACTGTCTGGATTAGTGCATTAACTGGATTTAGGGTCATATGTCAAAGACCAGTCCTCCAATTCTTAGTTTATTTAATGTAATATGATAATGTTTGCCATAATATCCACATTAAATTCAATCATTTCTTGCAGGAAGAACTTTCCCACATGCCATCAGTTCATTGCATATGAATTTCATGTTTAGAAACAAACTCAACTAACATGCCAGGAAAAAAAGCACCTATAGCCACTTTGCTTTTTCTGATTTTTCTTGTGTGGTGGTATAAAAAAATAAAAAATAAAGAAAAGTAAATAAAAATCCACTGCTAAATTCTCTGTCTGCAAGAGCCACCAAGGAAGTGATGGCAACTTCTAACCTGATCAAGACATCCAATTTCAGTTGTCATCTGGCAAGAATTCACTGAGAAACAAAATAATGTTTTTTTTTTCCTCAGTTTATAGCAGAGGCAGAATCTTAGCCTACTCACAGCCAAAAAGAGAATTTTCTGTTTGCTGACCACTAAACAAGAGTTAAAACTCACTTTTGTTGTTCTCTTACACAGGCTTCTGCTGCTAACATTGAGAGGTACAGCTAAATACACCTTTTGATGTTAAAACAGGGAGAACTCTGTAACTTTACCGTTGACAGTTTGTAATTAGGCACTAGTCATTGTCAAGCAGAGCAGTTGGCCTTTCAGTTAAACTGTTACATTAATGTAAAAATGAAGTTTTATTGATTTTACTGTTAGTCACTTTGGACAACAAAACTACTAAAGAATTAGGCTATAACATGTAAACAAGGTTAGTAATTCAGCTATCAGATAACCAAGGATGAAGTGATGGAAGAGCTGGAAAACACATATCTGAGTGTTATGTTTTTGGAATATAACAAGAACATGTATGCTTAGAGATACATAAAATGTGTCTGACTGTGGATGTGTTTAAAAAGCTGACAGCTGTCATTTGGATTAGACCAGATTTAGACTTGATTAAGATCAGCTTGGACTCAGCTCTGATTTCTCTTTAATGGTTTCGACTTAAACTGGGGACTCAAAACTGGATTTGGACTTGAAGTTTGGTGCCTTGACTACAACAAATTTAAGAAAGGAACTGATTCTGATCCAGGCTGCAAAAGTCAAAGTACCATGTTCAAAATCAATATGGTTAATTCATACTTCAGTACTGGTTATTTTCTAACAGGCTGTTTCAATTTCTTTTTTTTTCTCCAATATTTCTACTACACTATATTGTTACATGTGGGTAATATTTTTATTTTTTAGACAGCTCTAGCTTTGGACAAATACATGTTTTTTGGTGGTTTGTAATCATCAGCTTCAGGATGGATGAGAAGATGGTGACTTGACTGTAAAACCTGGCATCTGTGGAACTAATGCCAAGTTGAACTCTATTTTTTCTATTAATAGGTCAGAGGGGAGCACCAAACATCTTCAGATAGCTGCTGCCATCGTTCTGAAGACATTACAAAATTATTTGCTTACTCACTAATTTTGACTTGAGAACAAGTTTGTTCAAATGCATGAAAGTCTGCTATCTAAATGCATGTAAATAGGAGACTAATTATGGGAACTTCAAAACTGTAACATCTTCTGTAACTTACATGTAGTATCAACCTTTTAAGAGTTTTGTAAAAATGTTATTGACATACAGCAATTCTATCATTTTTTTCTGAAAGACATGTAATACTTCTTTTACCTCATAAAATGTTTTATAACACAATCAAATATCTCCTGGTGCCTTTTAAACAAAAATTAACTGATGCAGATGATCTTAATCTTGACTGAATAAGTCCACCTTCTTTCTATCTCTTTGTCCACACAGACTAAGCAGAACAGATGCAGAAGCTAGATTACAGAAGCTACAGTGTAATCGTTACTGGGAAATATGGTGATCGGAAGAGCACTGGAGACAGAGTGTGGAGGAAAGAGAGGTATCATGAAGTGTGGTGAGAAAATGTTATAAACTAAGCAAGGGACCTGTTTTGTGTATCCAAAAGAGGAAACCAAATCCTGTCTTATCCCATTGCCGTGTTAATCTGACAACAAAGCCAAGAAGGTGGAGAATAATGAGATTAGGAAACAGAAAGCAATGTGAGCAGTGGGACACACAGCTAGAAATACAGACAGACATGATTTTCTCAGCTGGTGGCCCAAGAATAAATAATTTGGGATTGAGACACCCAGCAATTGATAATCCTACTTAAAACATTTCACCGTGTTGTCCCCAGTAAAATAACATAAAAAAAAACAGTTTAGAGGTTAATCTGGTAGTCTTCAAACAGATGAAAGGAAGTTTCCAATTCATAAATACCTTATTTATCTGTCTGTGTCTGCTGTCTCTTAACTCACACTTCACTGGAAGCACACAGACAAAGTGGTCGGTGAATGGAAACAACCTGGCAAAACGTTTTTTAACGCCAAGTACCATGTTCAGTCCTGGAAAAAAATGCATGCTTTGAACATGATGTCAGGGATTTTGGGAATGTTTTTAAAATGTGTGCCAGTGCTGCATTAGGTGACATCTTAAATGGATCATGTGATGAAAGGTGATCTTTAGTATGAAATGATAAAATGAGACTTTCAACCAGAGAATCAGCAGGCCCTAAGAAATTAAAAAAAAAAAAAATTCTTGAGACAAACATTGAGAGTGTGCCGAGTGATCTTGTAGAACATGGATGCAACCAGAAAAGAGATTAAAGACAAACTAAAGAAAAGCCAAGAGTGGCATGGTGAGATAGAGGGCAAGAAGCTGGAAGATAAAGAGATGGAAAACTAGAGAAAATGAGAGACATTCATTTGATGCCTGACCTAGAGCGCTCTCATAAAAGACACACTAATTGAGAGATAAGTAGAGAATGGATTCAGAGGGGTTATTACATGGCAGGACAGCTGCAATGCATGACACATTATTTATTTAATTCCAAGTGAAATGGAAAATAAAATACAAAAAATGAAAATAGATGAAAAATGAAAGAAGATGAAAATAATCTCAAAGTAGTTCAAAATAGTCAATCCTGCATTCACTTTCTGTTTTAATACTTCCCAAAGACACTGTGTAAAACTGAGATAAGATGGGGCATTTAAAAAAAAAAAAAAGTAAAAATTATTTTCCAAGGTCTGCGCAGGATTAGCACTTTCAAATATATGCCACATCCTAAACCTAACAACTGAATTGAACAGAAATCATTAAAACAAGTATCCCCTCTCCCAATCTTCTTGTCCAGATTGTTCATTATCGATCTATTGGAGCATTTCAACAACATTTCTGTTTTCTTCACTGTTCGTTTCTCATAATAGTCATTATTCACAAATTCTCTCTCTTTAAAGAACGAGTGACAGACAGGTGGGAATTTCTTGTAGTGGGATCTGGGCATAATGGATCATCTACCCTTTTACTCTTTACTGGTTAATGTGTTATTAATCAATCCTTGGTCCTCAGATACTCCAAAACACCCGTTTCATGTTAACAAATGAATTAACAGACTTGTGGAGACCTCTGAGAATCTGATGTGTTTCTTTAATTCAGCTACATTAAAAGAAACACTATGGGCTCTGTCTCAGTTTCTATTACCTCCTCAAGATAGCCCAACTAACTAAGGCTATGTCTATATTAGCCGATTTTAATTTTAGAATATTGTTTTAAAAATAAAATGGACAAATATGAGTGCACCAATTCGCATCTAGATTAGTGTTTCTGTTTTATAGCTCTACTCCAAGATGGGAAAGATCTCTTTATATTGCACTTCCATGCCATCCATGCTCACTGGCCATGTGTGCACGAACATGTACAAACACACTCAACTGGAAATATCATTTGTAGTAGATTGGCTACAATACGGAAGCCAGAATAAGAGCAGTTTTATTATTGTTTAAAAAAAAATTAGCTGCAACAGTTGCATTTACAAAGTTAAACCAGGTCTGAAGTGGTTCAAAATTTTCAAGGATAGAATTCACTAAATTAGTGTTGAACACACACACACAAAAACAAAATCACAAAATGAGCAAATACCAAATTAAAACCCTTAAATAGGTGACATCACTTTAACTAGATCCACCTGTTATATTGGTTGCAGTCTGTTAGTATAATATAAAGATAAGTGAGAGATAAAATGTAACTGTACTTACTCTATTAATAAAAACAGTTTCCATAACTTCTTTGCAGTGACATCATAATGTCTCAACATAATATTGCTGTGAAATCCATATCCTAACAAGACTGATGAAAAAATATGAATCCAACTTTATCTGTAGTTTATTGATACCTATGTTTGATACTGAGTAATAGAAGACTGTACAACACCATCATCAACTGATTATTTCATACATGATCACTGCCGTAACAGTAGTTTGTCAGCACAGATAATAGCATATTTCTTTTTAGTATCAAAAATCCAAATATACAAAATCCTTCTAATTAAAGTATGTATTTTTAAATTGAAAATTAAGGGGTTTTTTGTATGCAGACCTATTTTCCCACAAATGTTACTAATATGAATAGTTGTGCAACCATAGCAAATCTGAAGCCAGAGTGCCTCCACATGACAAGTCTCTATTAAACCAATGTAGTCAGTGAAAGCGCACATTCCAAAAGCAAAACAGATCTAAATTTTCTGTGTCAGAGAAACTCATGTTCACATAGAAACTGGATCAGTGAGGGTTCTTAAATGCTTTCATATCACAACTTCACAGCTCGCAAACTTCAAAGAGAAGTGACCTGAGGCGCACAACACAATGTAAAAATTCACTTTCTCAGCTTAAACCCACATACTCACACAAACACATACACAGACTGTAGACAAACTTGCACAGTATTCCCTATTTGGAGAATACTTTAACTTTCATTGGCTGCATAAACCCAAACCATAACCTTCCTAGTAACTGGTTCTTACCATATCCTGACTTTTTAATCAAACCCAATCTAAACCTTAGCCATGAATCTCTTCACAACCATTTTTTTAACACCATATATGATCATAAGCATTGCATACCAAACACATGTATGAGTTACAAGATTAATGATAATTATTGTACAATATGATATATTGCTATGGACAGAGTAGAAACCCATTTCCAGGAACACTTGAAGCAATGTCTAAAATTTACATAAAGTTGGAATTCAGTGATGAGAAAGTTACTTGAACATTACAGAAAATGGTATAAAGGCAACATCTGGCAGTAAAGCAGAATGATTTGCCGTACATCATATGCTTACTGAAATGTTGTTGCTCAAAGAAATGTTTAAAGAAAAAAAGTTATCATGGCATGCTTATTTCTGTTACATATCATCCCTTATAATAGCACAATTTTATTTTTGTAACTGAGAACAATGGGTCTATTTGTGAAAGTGAAACAATTTCAGTTTTATGCTTTCTACAAGCATTTACCTGTTTAATTGCCAAAATCTTCATTTGTTGTAATTTTAGTTATATAACACTCCAAATGTCAGGCCAGTTAAGCATTCAGACTCAGATTTGTACTATAATATGTCCATAATGTTATTTGAAATTGTGTGCAAAAAGACGTTTTGCCTCTCCTGTGTAAGTGGTGCTTGATGACAGCTGTGGTGGCAGGGTGTCATTTTGGCTCAACTTCAGGAGGAGAGCTGGCTCAGAGTGGTTCAGAGGAGCAGGGCCAGGTGAGACTGATTAGTCCAGCTGCAGGGAGTTTCTAATCACTCTGCCTCTCATTTTATTAAGTAGTGTGCTATGGTCTTGATGAGGGACACAGACAAATAGCATTTGGTTTCTAGTGTGTGTAAATTATACAGGGCCTACCTCCTGTAGCTGGGCAAGAATTAAAACAGCTTTTTCTCCTCTGTCATTAATGGAGTAAAAAAATAGAAAGAATACTAGTTGTATCCTTCCCTATACTGTCTCTGGTATATGAGCAACCAGAGCTGCTCTAGAAACAGCTGTGAAGCCTGAGTTGTGATTGGACTGTCTCTATTTAGACAAATCTGTTTTTATCTCATAGTGCTCAAGAAGACAATCAACTTTTGTTCTTTTAGATCCCATCCCAGCCAGAAGTTCGAACCTTAAATCAATATTTTCAATTGTTGAATCTGATCAGCCTGTCTTTCTGAAAAGTCACTTGAGACTTTTAAATTGTTTTAAACAAGGAAACCAAACTCAAATTTTGATCCAGGAGTGTACCACCCTTTCAGACATCTTCAGCTATAATGATCATGATCTTTTTTTCCCAAATTCTATATTGGTGTCTGTCAGTTAAAATCATTCTGCATTTCAGTTAGAGTACTCAGTTTTCATGTTGAGTACTCTCAGCCTGCCAGGCCTCTGTGTGCTGCTCAATATTGAAAATGGATGGTTTGTTTTGTACACTTGTGTTGATGTGGTGTACTTGTTGAATATTTATGTGTATTATACACTCGTGCTCATATGCATCACCTGCTTCTTTTGACTGTATTTTAGTGTTACAGTCAAAGAGTAGTGCCCATCATACAGACTAATACTCCATCATCACAGTGACTGAAAGTGGCATCCCAAGCAGGGGTGTACATAAGCCAGTTCTTGAGGGCTGTTCTCTGCGTTTTAGATGTTTCCCTGTTTCAACACGCCTGATTCTACTTAATGGTCATCATTAGCATGTCCTCAAGGTCTACATAAGTATGTTGATGACACAGCTGTGTCTATCGAGGTGTACTGAAGCAGGGAACTATCTAAAACATTGAGGACACCAGCTTTCAAGCACTGGCTTATGGGCACCTGAAGAGGTCTTAGTGCACACTGTTGCCATTTGTAGCTCCACAATACTGGGACGAGCTAATGAGTGCATTCAAAGCATTCTCTCTCTTTTTCCAAAAATCTTTTGAAGACTCACCTTGTTAAGGAACACCTCTTTTGCTGCCCCCCTCCCCAACATGCTTTACAAGGACCCCTATACCTTCTCCACCCTGATGCTTGCATTTTAAAGACAGAGTAATATATCCAGGGAGCACTGTTTTGCAGTGAAATGTAGGAATATAATGGTTTTCATTTTTTGCGTGAAAATGTTTTTGGGCTGGACTAAAATCGAATGTCCTTGAAAAAAGAACATTTTAAATGCAAGCAAAAGGTGATCCTCCTCCTAAGACTTCATTTAGAGATTTCCCACAAATTTAGAGAAGATGTATTAGAAATAAGTACTCTCTTGGTGCCAAAAGTTTCAGAACTTCAGATTTTTACTTAAACTCCCAAGAAATAGCAAATAATATTTTTATTTTTATTTGCCATTTTTAATAAAATGTTTGAAAATGAAAGAGTCAAAATGCTATGGTGGGTGGGTTGCACACCAGCACAGAGATTCTGATTTATTATCAATTCTCAGTAGACTGATAGAGTTAAAAATAACTTGTACTAAAGTTATGAAACTATGGATGTTGGTGTAATACACAATTGATTCGTTATGCGTGTGGCCAACTCCACACTGCTGAAGTTCAAGGGATTACTCACTCACTGAGAGATCCCAGGAGTAAGCAGATGCATAAAAAGGACCATGTTATTGTAGAGCCACAGTGATAAAGAGTTGTAGATTTTTGATATCATCTTGCTTTACTTTTCACCAGGGGGCTTTACAAGCTTTTACCAGAGATAGCTGGGATTGGTGAAAGGACATTTCATCCAGGGCCTCACCTCAACTCCACTCCTTCCTGCATGCTTTAGATGGTTCCTTGCATCAACACGCCTGATTCAAATTAATGGATCAACATCCGCTTGTCATCGAGATCTACACAAGTATGTTAATGACACAGTCGTTTGTATCAGGGTGTGTTGAAACAGGGAAACATCAAGAATATGTGGGACAGCACCTCTCAAGGACTGGGGTTCAAGACCCCTGCACTTCATTCTGACCTCAGACTTTCAGTACAAGTAAAAAAAAAAACGGGTCATCGGGTGAAATACCACATAACTCTGCAGTTGTTGGGTTTATTGGCAGAGGAGAAAAGACTGACTACAAAGAAGTGATAGACCATTTTTGTGGCATAATGTGGGAACAATCATCTCCTCTTAAATGTGAACAAGACAAAATAGGTGATTGTGGATTTTAGGAGGAGCAGGAATGTCAAGACTGTTTCCATGATGGGAGAAGTGGAGGTGGTGAATAAGAATAAATACCTCAGTGTTCACCTAGACGACAGACTGTCTATTTATTTTTTAGATTTTTAAGCATTATTTTCCTGAGCACCAAATTTCATTGATACAATGAAGTATCTATCTAACTATCTATGGGTTGGATATTGCAACAGTGATGCTGTTTATAAGAAGGAACTGAGCCAACTGTTTTTCTTGAGGAACCTTAGGTCCTTCTGTTTTTGCAGCAAGATGTTGCAAGTCTTCTAGAAGTCTGTTGTGGAGAGTAAAATTTCAAATGCAGTCACCTATCGTACAGTACCATCAGAGCCAGTGAATCAAAAATGCTCAACAAACCAAAGGCTGGTTGTGTTCTGGTGTATCTAAATCAGATTGTACAAAAAAGAAGGCATCATAACATGAAAGCCATAATTTACAACCCTGAGCATCCTGCAACAGCCGTGTCTTCAGTGAGCGAATCTTGAGATTCTCTGCAACACAGACTTATCAGAGTCATGGAAGGAAATTTTAGTTCCAGTTGTTGCTGGTTAAAATTTACCTGGCCAGAATGAACAGGATACCAGCGTACACTGAAGAGGGTTTTGATTGACAGGCAGCTTGCTTGCGTTCCAAATTGGAGTGTTTACCACTTCTTCCTGTTTGCATGCATATAAAAGTGTGTATATTGATTAGCGCAGGTGTGTGAGACATTGTATCTCAATATGGAGGGTGCCATGTGAGAAGGTTTACAAATCCTTCAGATTTTCTGGTCCTCTTGCTCTTTGCTGGCATATGTTGTAATAACAGCTTGGCTTAGAAAATGAGACCACACAAAAAAAGATAGATGGACACGATCTCTAGAAGGAAGTGACTGCTTAAGCTTTTTTTATGGTCAAATTGCCCTTTTGCTCTTACAGAGAAAAGCCTTCTTTATGTTTAATAATGTTCCAACAAGGATAGTGGCTAATCACATTTTAGGAACACAACTGAGGGGGGAAAAAAGGATAGCATTTGAAATTTTTTGATTGGTTTAGTAGTGATTTAATGGGAGTGGTACAGTTAAAATGTAAAAAAAAAAAAAATATCATTGTAATTTGTCTCTTGGTAACTTTGTGCAATCACATACCTGGTGGGCTCCCATTTAATAAAGGAGTTTGTTTCAAATTAAATACAATGGGAAGAAAAATAAGTGTCACCACATTAATATATTTGTGTTCAAGTATTAAAGTTGTGCTATTTACTAAAATTTGTTAAAATTAAAAAGTCATTGTTTAAAAAAGTAATTAGAGTAAAATATACTGAATACGAAACAGAAATGACCAAAATGGGGGGAAAAAATCATATTCTGCAAGTCTTGGCCGATTTATTAACAATAAACTAAGCCAAAAAACATCACAGCTGCACATGAATGTGGAGGAAAATTCTGTGGGAACCAAGTGAGTGATCTTGTTACTGCTTGCCAAGCTTTAAATGAGTTGCCCAATAAAAGTAAATAGTGTGTTCTTTGAATGTACCATCAATCTCTGCAACACTTTTGCTGAACATACCAAAAAGGTGCATAGACACATACCCTCTCTTTTTCTCTTTTCCTCTCTCTCTTATACATACACATACACACACATATGTGTGCACACAAAATGCAAACTCTTGTTAAGGGACATCACAGTACAGTAATCTCGTCTACTGGGGCGAAAAGTTTAGTATCATATTAATTTTGTCAAAAGTTTATACACAGAGGTATAAAGACATAAATTGCTCAAGTATAGAGAATAATGTATTCACATCAATGTTATATTCCATAGACCTTATAAAACAGCTAAAAGGGATAATTAGATGTTTTTAAATTGTTTAAAATTCTACCTGAAATACACTGGAAAAACTATTTACAGAAACAAATAAGAAACAAAAAAAATCAAAATTGAAAATTAGTATTTAAAGTATTTAAAAAGGAGATGAGATGATTATTTTGCCACCCAACCATGTCTTTATTGTGCTTGGATTGTAATTGTTAACATGAACTGACAATTTAAGAGGCTTTAAATTTACACAGCAAGCAAAACAAGACATAAAAGGACATCCTAATAGCATCCATAAGTTACTAAAATGTGTTGCACGATATTATAATTTAACCAAACACTGAGCATCACAAGAGGGAACACCACATAGCATAACATTAGTGTCACCAAAGGCTCGAAAGCTTCACATATACTCATGCCCACTAAATCAGTCAACCAATCTACCAAAATTTAGGCTGTATTTAAAGTTGACAGCTGTAAAAGCTGGTGAATAAGAGCATTTGCAGATTGATAGTCTTTGAATTATGGGAAAATGGCAGGATTGGCTGGGTAGAAGAGTGCTGCTCCAGTGGTATCCTCAGGTCCCAGCAGGGAGGCAGGGTGGACAACCATGGTCTGAAAGACAACCACTCAGGGACAGCAGCATTTACCTTCCTCAGTGCCTCCAACTCAAGGTAGAAACTCCAACACAGCAGGGGACAAAGGTAACACATACTGAGGGCTACAACAATGGGAAATACCCAGCAGTGATAGAGAATGATGGATAAACTGTCCCCGTAGGATTTCCAGATCCAGAACGATGAACGCTCCCTCTCTGCCATTTCAGCTTACTCTCTCCAAGCAGAGAGGTCACCACAGCAGATCAGCACAGTCCACACATAAATAAAATAGTTCTGGCTAACCAATTGGATTTTGTGGTGTTACAGTATTTTGACGAAGCAGAGGCACTGAGCCTATTTGTTCCCTAAAGAGTCAGGTAATGGATACAGTTTTTGAACCCATTTATACAAGATTTGGTATAAAAATGGTTGCCTATTTTAATCAACCTCAAACAAACTTTCACCCATGCTAAATATGCCTCTTGCCAACTTTCTCCATGATGAGTTATAAGCCTGAAAAGAGCTAGTTCAGGAAGCCAACAGGGCTGTTACAGTCCTGAGTCTTGGTTATTCCCTGCCCTTCTCCTTCAGCTGCAGGGGTGTCGGGGGCGGGGCTATCTTCATGAGCACCGAATCCTGACACACCTGGTTGCAGTTAATTAGCGATCAGCTGATTCCGTATTTAAACAGTTCACTCCTGACCTCCTGTGCGGGGTTATTGTGACCTGTCGCCACTAAGTAAGATGTGTGTTTCATGCTCAAGTTTTTTCTGTGACGGATATTGTTGACCGATTTTCTGTTT
>JAOWBL010022233.1:0-33306 GCA_028564865.1 Zenarchopterus dispar
GTGTTGAGCTGCAGGTTGTTGCAGGTGCACCAGGACACCAGCTGATCCACCTCCCTCCTGTAGGCAGACTCGTCTCCGTCTGAGATGAGCCCAATGAGGGTGGTGTCGTCTGCAGACTTGATCAACTTCACAGACTGATGGCTGGAGGTGCAGCAGTTAGTGTACAGGTTGAAGAGCAGGGGTGAAAGTACACAGCCTTGAGGGGAGCCAATGCAGATGGTCCGAGTCACCGAGACGTTCTTCCCCAGGCACACGTACTGCCTTCGATCTGTCAGGAAGTCGCTGATTCACCTGCAGATGGAGTCGGGCACGTTGAGCTGAGACAGTCTCCTCCGTCAACAACCAGCTGGTCTCAATTACTGCCGAAAACAAGACAATGAAAGAAACCATTCTCGATTTACAATCTCGCAGTATGAGAGACAACCTGGGGTTTTCCAGCATCAAGGAAACTCCCTCAGAAGCCCTCAAAACAACAGTTAAGGACTTCATGACAGACCACCTCAAACTCCCCGCCATAACCGTCGACACCATCTCTTTTCACCGTGCTCACCGTTTAAGACCTCACAGACCCAACACCACCTGACCCAGACCGATTGTCGCTAAATTTGAACTTTTTAAACAGAAGCAACTGCTTCAACGGCAAGGAAGACGGCTAAAAGGAACCAACTTCAGACTCAACGACCAGTCCAGGGAAAGATGGAGATTGATAGGCGGATCGGTGCAGCATCAGCAGTGATGCAGACTCTGTTTTGGTCCGTCGTGGTGAAGAAGGAGTTGAGCCAAAAGGCAAAGCTCTCAATTTACTAGTCGGTCTACGTTCCTACCCTCACCTATGGTCACGAGCTGTGGGTAGTGACAGAAAGAACAAGATCGTGGATACAAGTGGCGAAAATGAGTTTCTTCTGTAGGGTGGCTGGGCTCTCCCTTAGAGATAGGGTGAGAAGCTCGGTCATCCGGGAGGGGCTCAGAAGAGAGCCGGTGCTCCTCCGCATCGAGAGGAGCCAAATAAGGTGGCTCGGGCATCTGGTGACGATGCCTCCTGGACGCCTCCCTGGTGAGGTTTTCCAGGCATGTCCCACTGGGAGGAGACCCTGGGGAAGACCAAGGACACGTTGAAGGGATGATGTCTCTTGGCTGGGCTGGAAACACTTTGGGATCCCCCAAGATGAGCTGGATGAAGTGGCTGGGGAGAAGGAAATTTTTGTATTTCAGGTCTGTAACACATCCAAAAGTTTGGCTCAGAGGTGTTTTTGAATAGTGTGGAAGCAAAAGAAAAATAATCAGGATTTTGTTTTAAACAGCTGATGTCAATAGAGGATCTTAATGATGAGTTTTTACAAATGTGTGTCCATGACAGACTTTGAGGAGCAGAGATGTGCAATGTTTTACATATTTGTCCACAAATGTGTGAAAAAACCTAAAATGATTAAAAACAGTCTTCCTGAAAAAAAGATTGGAAGAGATTGGAAAATATTTTATAATTTCTCATTTTTCAGAGCATAAGTCCATTAAACCACACAAGAAACGTGGAAAAATCTCAGTGTTTATGTTGTGTGGACCAGAAAGTGAGTCTCCACAGGACACTTGTGATCTCTGATCGTTCAGATGGAACTGCATTCTAAAGTGATCATTTATCAACAGCTGACATCCTCACTTGGACAAGTGGTTACTATGGAAAATGTTTAAAAGCACAGTAATACAGAACTGCTTTCATAAATTCCACTTTGCCAAATAAAGCCTCATGTTAACCTCTGAAGCTTCTGGGATGGACCATCACACATCTAAACAGGAAAAGGAGTGTCCTGATTGTTACCACCAAGAAGTCCAAAAGCCAAACTCTGAATGTCTGGGGTCAATAGAGCTGGTATTGCTTAAAACATCATTTAATTAGAATGAAAATGTTGGGAAAAATGGAGCCGGTTCATGTCAGTTTCATGTTCATGATGAAAATCAGGCCTTGCTGCCATGCACTTTTTGTCAAAGTCTAATTAAGAGAACTCCTGAACAGCTCTGATCATTTATTGCTCCTGTTTTATGATGCAGCTGCAAAGAAAAGAGGAGTTTTGATCTTTGAGTCTATCCAATGCTCCTCACGTCCTGTAAATGCAATACAACACATGTTTTTGGGGAGATAAAAGACTGTCAAAGCCGCATTCTCAGTGAATCGAGGATGCAGGAAAGTCCTCGATGAATCGAGCCTCTCACAGTCACTGCACTTATTTATGTGACTTTTTACTGTTGAAGCTGTTGTGAATTTGTCTGTTAGGAAATCAGCAGCAGCTGATGGTCCTGTAAACATGGTTTTATGACATTGTATAAGAGGTTTTAAAAACTAAGGAGCTACAATGCAGCCTTAAAGTGGCTGCTGTGGTGTCAGTATAAAGCTATGTGGGTGGTTGAGGGCAGTATGCGACTGTTCCATCACGTCACGTCAAACTCAGGTTCACATGTAGGAACATTTCTCAGTGGCGTGATGCTCCACATATTTTCAGTCTCTCTCCACGCCATAAACTCCAACCAGGATAGCCAATTTACCGCCTCACAACTATTTGTTTGTTACCTTTAGAATCTGGGAGTCATAACGGCTCTCATTCAAGGCTTAACAGGTGCTGCTGGACAACAGATTTACTACCCAGTTCCGAGCAAAGCTTGGAACTGGGTATTTCTAGCCACAATAGGACATACAAACCCTGCTTAAACTGTGGAAATGGACCACCTTAAGAAAGAAAAAAGGTAGCACACATTTTCCACAGTTTATCTTGTCCTTTAACTCTTGGCCAGGTCTCCCTCGAGACGCAGATTTTGTCTCAAGAGGTGAAATAAAGGTTAAGTTAAAAACTAAATCAACAGTTCATATGCATCTGGAAAATTAGACAGTTGCTGGAGTTTTGGGAAAGGGATGTTGTCCCATTCTTAGACGAAGCAGCATCCACAGCTTCCAAGAGGAATTTCATATTTTGATGTATCAGACCACATGATAAGTTTTTACTTTTTTTTTTTTTGGTAAATTTTAAACAAGCTTTGGCACAGAAAAGACAGAAGTTTCCTTCTTTCTCATTGTTCCATCACAGTATGCCAGAGTACAAGTAAGTCTCTCTGTACTCTGAGTCGGTAGTTCAAGTATCTTGAACGGCATTATTTCAGTTATTCGGTTTTATCACAGTTTTCCTCAAACTTTGATTGGTTGTTGAGTTCAGAGAGGATTTTAATTGGTGCAGTTTTGAGAAGATATGTGTTTGGTTGGTCACATTGGTGATTTTGTCTGTTAGTGTGGACAGGAGTTAATTTGTAGGGGTTTATTCTTTTAGGATTTTATTTTTTAACTCAATTAGTCCTGCTCAGTTGCTAGTGTATTTCATCATGAAGCATCTTGTGAAGACCAAAATTGTTCGGTTAAAGGCAACAGTATGACAGTATTTCCATGCAGTGGGTGGAAGAAGTATTCAGTCAACATACTGGAACATGGCAAATGAACACCTGACTGTTTTCAAGATGTGCTGTAAGAATCATACAGAATAATAGTTATTTATGTACAAAATCTCACTAAGTTTCATCATGAAGAAAACAGTAACTGATGTGGCAAATGACATTTGCCTTTGAAAAGCCAGTTTTTTGGAAAAGCTCCTAAAAGTACAATTCAAGAGGAAAACAGCCTGGGATCTGTGTAAAAAGTTCATACAACATGCCACTGAGCTGCAAATTGCATAAACCCATATTTTATTCACAATAGAACACAGAAAACATATCAAATGTCGAAAGAAACTGAACTCATCATAAAAAGCAGAAATAAAAAGCTTGCATTGTTTGAGAGCAGAAATATGTTACAAAAAAGTTGGGCCATGGCCATAGGTACCAAAAGACCAGAAAAGAAAAAGAGACACCTTAAGGATTATTTAATAACTAATTATGTTAATTCTCAATAAGTCTATGGCATGACTAGGTATGAAAAGAGAATCTAAGAATGAGCAGAAGAAGGAAAGAAGGGCAGAATGGTCACTCTACAAAAAAAACAAAACAAAAAAAAACTAACCAACCCCCCTCACCCCTAAAACAAAACAAAACAAAAAAACTGGTGCAAAGTGGTGAAAAAATTTTTGTTTGATCTTCCTCATTTTAAAATTATAAATATTTTAAATATCTCACCATTTACAGTATCAAGTATCATGAAAAGATTCAAGGAATCTGGTCAAATCTGTGGGCAAGGAAGGATGTACACATACTACACACACTTTTTTTTTTTTAGCATTTCTTAGCAATATGATTTCTGACTACATGGGGGCAGATCTGCTATGTTAGTTCAACATAGAACTGAGCCTATGACTAGTTTGAGTCACGATGGTCCAGCATTTCTCATGATGCCGCTGTCTCACTAGAGATTTACGTCATTGTCTTGCACCGGGTATGACGCGTTTACTTTGTGGTGAAACACTGCCTCCATGTGGCAAGTACAAATATTGCTGAATAGCATGGCTTTGCAATAATACTTTTCTCACTTTAAACGTCTAAAGTCTTTGTGTTCTATTGTGCATAAAATATGGCTTTATTAAATTTACAAATCACAGCATTACTTTTAATTTACATTTTACATGTAGTTCAAATTGCTTTGGAACTGGAGCTGTATGTTTAAAATGCAGCACAAACAAGAACAATAAACAAGTATACTTAATGAAGTTCCTCATTAGTTCAACATAGAACTGCAGAAGGTTTGTGGGAGATTAGAGTCAGTGTGACATCCCTAACCATCTCACACAAAGGTCACATCACCGTGCATGGCTCATTTAATCTGCTCTCAGTGTGATGTTAAATACAACTGTGACCAATAACTCATTGCTGGATTAAAATGTAGTTATGATTCCATCATATTCTGTTCAAACATTCAGACTGTTACAAATGCAACAATATGAAGTTGTCAGGAGTCCAGAAGTGAGACTTTAGAACATTTTAATAAAACTTCCTCATAATACAAATTCAACTGATGCTGTTCCGTTCAAACTTTGTGAATAAACAAAGAAATCTGTAACTTTCAATCTTGAACCTAGAAAAATAATTTTGACATCAGAATGCATGCAAACTAACAAATAGAAAACAGCATTAATATTAGTCAGCTGTTAAATGTTTGGCTGGAAATTTTTTTAAACACTAAGGCTAAAAAAGAAAAAAATCATACATGTGCAGCTAAACATGGAGCGGGTGGATATACCGACATTGATCATTTCCTCTCCCTAATCATGCCAGCAGTGCAATTAACATCTTTATATGATACATTTCTGAAAATAAAACTTTTACAACAACATGGTCACAATACTGAAATAACTAATAAATTAGATAAACACAAAAATAAAGCAAAAGGAGTTAATGGACATATTATATGGAGAATTACCACCTCTGACCTCAAGGGGGCATACATATCTGCTCTTCTGTCTACGGTGCTCATGAGTGAGGACAGTCCAGCACCTACTATAAAACCACTGTCCCACTAGAGGTGCACTTTAGCCAGTCATACACATCCACTGCAATAATGCTCTCATGAATGGCTCTGGTCCCCCATCAATTCAAGGCCATCTTTACAGATACAGATACCAAACCAATCACAATGTAGTGGGGGCGAAACAGGAACTTTTTTGTGATCTGGCGGCCCCATGTGGTCAGAAGTGGTACTGCTACATGAAGTGGTTATAACAATGATCTGACCATCTCACTGAATACTGACAAATTCTCTGTAACAGTCTTGTGGCAGTTTGAAGATATGTTCGAAACACAAGTGTTGCTGATCGACACTGAAATTCTCAACATCAATGATGTGTCAACAGGAAAAAAAAAAAACTGAATTAAAGAGCGACTGAGCTGGAGAGCTGAAAGTCACTTAGTGTGTCACTTGAGACAACAAGATGAAGTGAACATGACTCTTGTTGTCATGCTGAATCCATCCAGTGTAAAGAGATGCTAAGACAACCCAACTGGGTGAACACAGATAGAGTCTGAGTTTACATTAAAACTATCAGGTTAACAGAATAAAACCAGGTTTAATGCCAGCTTCCTCAAACTACTATTAAAAGCCAGTTACATTATAAAGACACGCATGGTACGATTCACAGGTAAATAAATACGTACTTGCCACCAGAATCATTCACAGATTCAATGCAAAGCCATTTGAAAGTGAACTTGGAGCTAAGAAATTAAAACAAAGGTAAAAGAAATCCTCTTATTTGAAGCTTGAGACACTAAAAAATGAAGATCAATCTGACATGTCAGTGGTTTTCTTAATGGGAAACAAACCAGCAAAAGCTTTGATTTATAGACCTAAATTCTTGAAGTTATCAGACATTTAAAAAAAAAGGAGTGAAAATGAAAAAAAAAAAAAAACCTACAACATGGTTATAAAGGAGTGAGAAACTGAGAACAGGATGAAAACACTGCACGCCGTTTTTCCACTTGTAACCATTCTCAGTCAAATAAAAGGCAGGAAAACACAATGCTGTGATTCCCTCCTGCTGGTTTAACACAGTTTCTCAGAACGCAAGTTCAAACAGTAAAATCTGTTTGAATATAATGTGCCTGAAACTAAAATGGGACATTCTTTAAAGAAGCCAAAAGATCTTTGTTTCTTCAATGTTTATATTCAGAGTTCTGAATGTGAGGTAAAAGATGATGTCTTGGTTTGGACTCAGGAACGGGTTGGATGTGAATCTCCTGCTCAGTTCACCTTGGTTGTGGTAAGAGTGGTTTCACATGTTCCCCAAGCTGCAGGCTCATGCACAAAGTGGTTTTAACTGAACATCTGAGGCAAACAGGAAGCGCACTGAAATTCCTAAACACATAGTACACCAACAGTTCACACCAGAACATTACAGTATCAGTCAAAATAAAAAAAAAAATTCCTTTAAGAAGATGAGTACAAGCTTGACATCGTCCAGAGTCCCACTGTTTCTTTTTGTCTTTGCGGCACATTAATTGCCAACTGGAGTTTTTGTTGAGAGCATTAGCAGCAGGTATGCCAGCGGGAAGGCAAAAACAGCTCCTGCTCTCAGATTAAAGAGCGAAGGTCTCACAGATGCCCTTCATCACAGTTATGCAGCCCTGCATCCTTATATCTGGGTTTGAATAAGTCCTTCACATGTGGCAGAGTCCTTTGTATCACAAGGAGGAACTATGAATGGTAACTTGAAGAGAAGAAATGTGTTTGAATGATCTTTCTCCATACTTCCTTAGAATTTTTTCCCTACAACTCCATCTTATTTTAAAAAGCTACTTCTCAATAATGTGTTTACTGGATGAGTTCAAACAATTTCAGTTTAATAAACCAGGGACCAGGACCTTTTCATTCTCTGTCACCTGGCGGTGGAGAAGCATGGAGTTCTATTGGTTGTGGGTAGTTCTCAGTAGTTGTGTACAGGTCTCCCGGCGGGTCTCCATGGTTACACTTAGGCCTCAGAGCTCATTGAAGTCCGTGTTGGACTGGGAGGGAGGCGGGCGGCAGCGCTGTGCTCCGTGCGGAAACTGTAATCATACTGATACACACAGGACAACTGTCATTCTGGCTTAAGATCTCCATCCTCTACAATGAGGCGCGTAAATCCAACTACTCGGTACCACAGCACCCCCTGATGGACACACTAAAATAAGTAAACATCCTTGGTGCATTATTCAGTTCCTCAGACTTTAAATGAAGCCAAAGACTCCAACTGATCTCATATTCTGATAAAATGTTTCTTTTAATTATTAATTCTTCCCACGCAATATAAAACAGAAATTCCCACCAAGTCTTTTTAAAATATCTCTCATTGCAGTGATTCTTCCATTGACCTTGCTTTTTATTTCTTTGCAGATTCTATAACCCAAGATATTTTATGTTCTCATCAGCTTCATTTTTATTTAATATACTTATGAATTCTGAAAAATATAAGCACAAAGGAATTTAGTGTAAATACGGAGGAAATAGAAAAACAAATGTTCTTCCAAAGAGGTGATATAATGAGGTGACTGTCATGATGATTTAAAACAGAAGCTGTATCCATGAAAGGCTGAGTCAATAAGATAGAAAGATGGACACTGGATGTCCACAAGCATCAATTGTGTTTTTAAAAAAAACACACACACACACACACACACAAAAAACATGCTTCCTAAAGATAGATAGGAAGAATTTCAAATTTTTCTTCTTTCTAGAGTGTGCTATATTAAACCATTTCAAGAAGGGTGGAATTTAAATACAAATGAGACAAGGGAGAAGGTCTGAGGTGGACAAGGGAACATCCAAGCCCTAAAACAAAATTGTACCAAGAACCATCAGTCATTAGTCCAACCCCAATTCTGATAAAGCTGGGATGCTGTGTAAATTCTAAAACAAACAACACAGGAATAAACTATGGTTATGAGATTTGCAAAACATTGTATTCTAATAGAACTTAAACTTAATATATCAGATGTCAAAACCAAGCCATTTTGTCATTTCATAGAAAACAAAATCTAATTTTGGTTTCCTCTTCCTGAATTTCATCCTCAGAAGCCTGATTGGTGCCCCAGCTGACATTATTTCTCCTAATCCAAATCCACAGAGTACATCTAGCTGCCTCATCTGACATTTCTTTCACCACCTTCCTCAAACTCCGCCCACATACTCCCAGTTTGCCCAGTAAATGTAACTGCTGATCCAGCTATGAAACTCCTACATCCAATTTCTACAGGACCAACCCTAACCTTCCATCATCACTGCTCAGCTTCTGCCTCCGATTCTGCATATCTAAACTTTTTTTTTTTTAGCTTAGATTTGCATATGACTTTCATGTGCCTCCTCCAATGAATCTTCTCAAGGAACTGTCAGCTCAGTATAATATCTTATCCACCGACTAACCGACCATAAGACTATATTAGTGTGTACTCATTTAAAACCTATTTCCTGAGGAACAACCAGTTCCCCACCTAAGTCTCCCTGCACATCCCAGTCACTCGCAGCTTCTAAAAAACAAAACTGTTCCCTACTTCACTTGTTACATCTGAAATTTTCCCCCCTCACACACAAACAGGATTATTATGTTTTGTTTAACATCTAATAATTTTGCCTACATCTGTTTTCAGCAGCTCCAGCTAAGTTTTCAGCATTTGATTGCATGGCCACATGGGTATCCACAAAGTGGATATCCATGTGGTTTTATTTTCAACATCTGACATGTTATGTTCTATTGAGAATAACATATGGGTTGACATTTGCACACCGTTGCATTCTCTTTTAATTTACAGTTTACACAGCATCCCAGCGTTTTTTGTTTTTTTTTGTAGCTGATGTAACCATACAGAGCTTGATTTCTGTGGAAAATTGTTGTCAAGAACTGCAAAGGCAAATTACATTCACAGAAAAAAAAAACTGGGTCCTTGTTTTTTGTAAGATCAGAGGCTTCAGGGATGGACCGGACCATCACACAGTGCAAATGTGCTGTGGTTTGATGACTCAGTATTCAAGATCTTTTTTGGAAGAAATGGGTGATGTGTCCAAAGATTAAAGTACTGACCAGACTGATGTCAGCTACAAGCCAGGTTCTGAGCTTTTCCAGGGTTGAGTGTGAGCCCATGACAAAGCTCATACTTGTGTGATGGCAGTATCAATGCAGAAAAGAAAACTGGATTTTAGAGCGACATAATTTTCCTTCAACACCACTTCTTTTCCAGCTATGTTTATGAAATGTATACATGTTTGTGGAAGAATAGGACTAACATCTGAAATGCTAAAACACTCACTCTTAATGCCAGAATGCCTTCAAAATGTTGTGAGAGGAAATGACAACGATACAAAGTGGTTAAAAGCTTTTATACTGAAACTTTTCTTTTTGGTCTATACTGCAAGGCATGAAGTGCAAAGATTGATAAGTATTAAAAAATGTAGCTGATGAAGAAAAAACATGAACTAACTATAATTCATACCCTCTGCAAAGAAAAAAAAACTGACAGGAACTATGGCTTATTAATCCAGTATGGTGTAAGAATCAGACATTTTCTAAGAAAACATGAATAGGATATGTGACTCACACTTGATCATCTTTGTTGACTCACCTCCTTCTCAATTTCAGCCAGTGACTTGATTGTCATGCCCATCAGGTCCACTTGCTGCAGCTGCACACAGCATGAACATTGAGCTCCAAGAACAAGTTCAAACTTAAGTCCTTTCTACAAATCTACCATAAAGTCACTTTGGAACACATACATAACTTTAGCATTTTTATTTTTAAATATATGCATTTTTCACAAGGCCAAAACTGTTTTTAAAGCTAAGTTAACTTTTGATCAGGGAGTGTTGATGCAGGGAAACATCTAAAACCTGCAGGACAGTGGCTCTGGAGGACCTGAAGTGAAGACCTCTGCTTTAGAGAATGCAGGTGGAAGGACTTTTTAAGAGAAACCTACAACAAAGGTCCTTTCCAGAGGAGTTTTTTCTGATGTTTATTTACACGGACCATGGAAGCCTGTGTGACACTCATTTATGGTAGAGTGGACAGAGATCTTTTAAATGGTCAGTATCAATGCAGAACATTTTCATTGCCATGATTTTAGAGTTTGCAAATGTTAAAATTATATAGCATGAAGGTGGCTTCAGGGCCAAATCAACTCACATCAGAAGAGGTGCAGGCAAACTTTTCAGAGATCATGAAGGGGACTCCATCCATTGCTGAGAGACAGAGAAAGCAGCATCCCAAGAATGTAAATTTTACAGATAACTGACAAAGGAATAAGGTTGAATAGTTCAATGTAAACTGGAACAAATTATTTTTAACACAAGTATTTAATCACATTCTGCCACAGCACAAAGAATGAGGTCAGCTGACCACCTGAATACCCAGGTTTGTCCATCAGACTGTAAAAAGAGCTCTGACAGAATGAGACATCATGAAGTGATACACCAGGGGTCCTCAATCCAGGTCCTAGAGAACCTCTGAACTACATAGTTTAGATGTTCCTCTTCTCCAAACCTGATTCAGATGAATGGATCATTAACACAGTTGTATGTAGAACTTTATGACAAACTGATGCTGATCCACTCATTTGAATCAGACTGTGGAGCAGGGGAACATCTAACACATGTAGAGCAGTGGCTGGCTTTCTAAAACCTGGGTTGAAGAACAGTGTACCAAAGACACACAGACCTTCCTGTTTACCCTAATTAAACTACTGTTTTAAACTCCTTCTCTTAATTGTGACGTTTAAGCCAGATCTAAATCTAAATTACTTTTTATTTCTAAAACCATTCAAAGAATTGTCTGATGTTAACCAGCTTCATCAATGAAATAGAACTAATTACTGACAGAAATATCAGGTGGTTTTGACTTGCTTTCAGCCACCAGTCATATTGATTTGTTAGTTTGTAGCACACATGGAGAGAATATTTGACCTTTCAGACATACCTTTAAACAACAATAAAACAACACTGACCAACATTTGGACACATTGTACTAAACAGACATGTCAGAGCCTCAGTTTGTTTCTTAATTTTCAGCCTGCTGGCATCTCTTTTTAATTTCCGATTCCTTGTTCTGGCCAAACAAATAAGCAAGCTGTGGGACTTGCTGATGTGGCCCAACATAAAACTCTCTAGCTAACTGGTACTTTGAATCCAATATTATTTTTGTGATTTCTGTGACTGAACAAACTTGAGATTTGTTGAGAGAGCATGTCAAGAGTTTTAGAGTAGATGCCTCGATCCTGTACAGTATCACTAGAAGACACTGTGTCATAAGTGCCACTCACCCAGAAATGTAATCTTTGTTGTGAGCAGCCACTATTTCCTTGATTCCACTGTTGTCACAGTTTTTCTACCATCTTCTTTTCCAAGTTAGTCATATTCTGAAATGACTGGTCTGATGAAGTATGGGGTTCACCTGTGTTAGTGATACTTCACACAGCATCATCAAGTTACTGCACCATCTGGTCATAACACCACAAATACTTTGTTTCAGATTAACAACCCATTAAAGGATTACAGTTAATCATGTTTTGGATGCATTCAAATAGAGCACCTTAGCACTAAACTACTTGTTTCCCTTGTCTGAGAGGAATATCAGAGCTATAAATCACTGGATTAGTGCTTTGTTGATGCAAAACAAAAGTAATTGTTAATCCAAGTTTAGCCCTGTAAACCTGCGTTACAAGTCAATCAGGACTGACACATTTGATGAATATCAATTAAATGAAACTGTGAAACACTACCACAGACGAGGCCTGGAATGTGTGAGTGAAACATTTTTGGACAAAAAAAAAAAAAAACTCTTGCTGACCTGAGATAGCATACAGGTTAGAGTTCTGGTGCTCATAATCAGGTCTAGTGGTGTTCTTCCCTCTGAAACTGGCAGGTAGAGTCATGGAGATATGTCTGGGAAAAAAAACAAACACATAAGCATCTGTTTAGCTCAGGGGTGAAAAGAGGCAGATATTTATCCACTAATAACCATGTGTTCAAGTTCAGGAATGGTAAAAAAAAAAAAAAGCAGTGCAGCCTTTACACATGTGATGAGCTCCAAGATGCAGGAACAGTGATGAACTGAGCATCTAGCATCCCAGAAAGGCAATTTCCTTTGGGGCCACATGGAAACATGGTCGAATACACAGTCTAATATATTCAGGACATCATAAGAATCTTAGTAATTTCTCCCAGGGTGGGTGAATGTGTTCTCCAGTTTAAGGGTGAGGTGCTGCTCCAAGTGGAGGAGGTTAAGCATTTATGGAGGAGGAGACTTACAGGCAGATTGGTGCAGTATCTACAGTAATGTTGAGCTAAAAGGTTAAGAGTCCCAGTTTGATCTTTGTTCTCCTCCTCCACCATTTCAGCTTACTCCCACCA
Source organism: Zenarchopterus dispar (assembly GCA_028564865.1). NCBI lineage: Eukaryota > Metazoa > Chordata > Actinopteri > Beloniformes > Zenarchopteridae > Zenarchopterus > Zenarchopterus dispar. The sequence continues at coordinate 12,824 of JAOWBL010022233.1, forward strand.
AGTGGAGAGGTCAGAAAAGCACAGTCCACACGTCAATTTGGCACAGGTTTAAAGCCGGACCCTTCCTGACATAACCCTTCAAATGGGGAGAAGGGACTCAAACACAGGACCCACAAAAGCAATGTTCGATGCTCTACCAACCAAGCTAGAAAGGTGGGATGTGAAGAAATCCTCCATACTACTGTGTTTCTTAAGAATCGCCTCTAGAGCTGCATTTAACTGGATAACTTGGAGGCCACTCTCCTCATCATGGGGCGGGGGGGTATCCAACTGAACCTGACACCAATCCTACATGTTGGTGAGACTGGTGTGTGATTTGACAATAGAGCCATTCTGCTGCAAACACAAAGGGAGTTTTTAAATCCCAGACCACCACTGGAGGGTGATAGTAGTGTTATGTGTGACTGGATGCAGCTGGGTGTTAAAATGTACCAAGTGATACTGCTTTATCTTTCACTGAATACACTTAGTAGCAAGCAATGAGATTCTCAGATATTAGTTTTTAAGGAAAGACTTGTGTATAAACCAATATTTTACTTCCAAATTCAAGGAAAAATGAGACCAGATTTTTTCTTGAAAACAAACTTCCTAAAATTAAAAATAAAAGCCTAAAATTAATCTTGCTTGATTATTTCTCTCAGCATAGCAGAAATCAGGTAGTGTTGCTTTCGTTTTCCTTGTTTTCCCCATTAGCTGTGTTCTACAGACAGATCTGTTTCCTTCTTGTAGAGGAAAGAATAATCAAGAGCAGTGAACATCCTATTCTTTTTTTTTCTGTTTTATCATTAAGTACAAAAGTAGGATAGTTGGAACAACATGGTCCAGGACCAACATGAAAGCACATTAGTGATCAGAGGAGACATACTTGGGCATGGGAGCTGCCGGGACTGGCGCTGTGGACGAGTTCACATTTTGGATGTGATTGCTGTTTGGAGTGAGCGTGGAGTCCTGAGCACGAGGGACATTACCCATGCGATACCAGATTCCCATGTTGTTCAGTTCTCTGTAAAACAATATTTGAAGCAATTAGAAACAAACACAACAAAAAAAGGGTTTGGAAAGAAAATGGAGTTGCAACCAGAAGTTTATATATATTTAGGAAAAATACATAAGCTTTTTTTCCCTTCATTTTTGACAGCAAAGTTGAGGACACCTTTCCTATTGTAGCCCAGAAAGGATTCCCATTTTTTTTCTTATTTGTACAATTTTAATATAATAAAAAAGAAGATTTTAATTGACTTTTTTTTTTTAAACTTTCTTCATAGTCAAAAATTACATAAACGAATTTGACCTTGGCCTTAAAACAGATTTAAGAGTCCCACAAAAAGGATGTTTTGGCATTAGAAGCTTCCGATAGGCTAACTGAAATCATCCGAGGTAATTGGAGGCCCACCTGCAAACGTATTTTTAGGTAAATCTTCAAACACAAGGGGCTCATTGGATGACAGTGCATTGAGACCACACTGCCATGATGACATGACAGTATCATTATGACACTGTGGAAAAATGAAAACGTCAAGAAAAGAATGAATGACAGGAAAAGAATTATGTACCTTCATAAATCTACTGCTTGGGTATAGTTTTCAGATGTCTGAAAGTGTCCCCTTCATCTGTTCACCGATAACACACAAGTAATAACAATAAGTAATAACACACCATAGATACATACGGCCTTCATACCACTCAGGAAAGAGAGCTCAAGTTACACTTTGGTGCAACATGTGGAAATGAAGCCCAGAGCAATGACAAAAGACCGTTTAAAGATTCTGGCTGAAACCAGGAGAAGCATTATCCACAGTAAACCAAGTTCTAAACTGACAAGGAACTGAAAGTGAAAACCACTATTCCCCAACCACCATTAAAAGCCAGAGTACAGCTGGGGGTGAAAGATCTTCAGCATGTGTCCTCTGGTCTGATGAGACTAAACATGACTTGTTTTGTTACAATAATTGCTGTTACATTTGGAGGAAAGAAGGTGGGAGTACTGCAAGCCTCAGAACAGCATCCCAGCTGAAAAGCAGGGAAGTGGTAGCATCATACTGTGGGGCTGCTTTACTGGTACAATTCATGAAACAGCAAGAGGAGGAGGCAAAACCTAAAGACATCTGCACAGAAGTTGCAGTTCAGGTATGGGTGGTTCTTCCACATGGACAATAACCCTAAATATCTCCAAATTAGCTGCAAAGTGGCATATGGACAACAAAGTGAAATTTTCCTCATTATTCTATCATTTTACAAGCAATTAAAAAATAATTTTTAAAAATTGGAAATACTAACTCATCCAACTTTACTGTTAGATCAGAGGAAAAGAAAAGTTTACACATCCGTTTCTAGGCTGCATATAAACTTTAGGTTTTAACTAAATCTATGAAGAGAGGACCCAGAAATGGACGAGTCCACTTTAACAATCCCCACCCCAGACACAATACCAAGCTACATTTTCAACACATCTATTCCATCAGAATGAAAGGATTGGTGTCCCTAAACTACTGAGTGCTATCACATGTCCAAGTTAAATCCATATTTTATTTTTTTCAATGACACAATCTAAGAGGAATGGAAGCAGAATAGATTAAATGGCAAGCATACAAATAATAGTAATTTAAAATGAAAAATAAACTATATTCAAAGATGGGAGCTGAAACCGTGAACATATTAGTGTGGTTGATCTGTACTTGAGAAGCATTATGTTATATTACATTTAGTAAACATGTTTATCCAAAGAATATACAACAGATGAATACAATAATGCTACAGTAACATAGTAGATCAAAAAGCAGGTGTAGTTAAAACAGTATTTAAATAAGTGCTGCCAAGTGTCACTAAGACGACATCCTAGTGGTTGGGAAGATAAAGGGGGTGCTGTTTGATGGCACAAGCTGGAAGGCCGGCTGGGAGGGCATGACTGTAATTGAGGCGGAACATAAGCATGCCCTGTTCCAGGAGTTGAGTTACATATTGAGTCATGTACGGTGTTATTTTTGGAATGTTATAGAGAGAAAAGTAGCACACTCAGGACACCAAGGAAACATGGTCAGAGAAAGATAACTGGACATCAAACATGACACCCAGATTCTTTGTAACCTTTTGGGGAGTGACAGTAGTAGAGTTAATATTCATGTAGATATTGACCTAAACTAATAATGGGCAGAGCTAACCAGGACTTTATTTTTAGACAGGTTAAGTTGAAGGTGGTGATCCATCATCCATGTGTAACCCGGGCAAAAATATGTGAAACTATTAAAATATGTTCGTTCTTCCCCACGTCTTTGTATTTTTTGCCTGCGGCATTACGTCATGCGCCGTTGCGTCACGCGGTCACGTGACTGAGCACGCACAATTAGAATTTAAGACAGCTGTGCGAGAAGCAGCAGACAGGAGCGAGTGCGAAAGTCGACTATTGGCTGTCCAGGGTGTACCCCTGCCTCTCGCCTGAGACGGGCTGGGATAGGCTCCAGCAGACTCCCGTGACCCAGAAATGGAACAACGGGTTTAGAAAATGGATGGATGGAGTCGACTATTGGTGCTGTCCCTTTGGCAAACGAGCACGAGAGAAAAACAATTAAACTACGGGACTGGTGAGTTGCGCTATCACTTAGTTTAGTATTTCATTCAAGCCTATGGGGTTAGCCTGACTAGCCGCCCCCCACTGATTTGAATGAAATGGTTCCATCAAGTTTAAAGCCTGTTTCCGTCAAATGTATTTAACCTATTGAACTGTAATTTACATTGAGTCTTTGTTAAGCCATTGACTGTTGATTGATATATGTTTGGATTTTGATGCACCTTTCATGTACTTTATTGGCTAAACGTTAAGTTGTTTGTAGCCATTGATTTGAATGCAATCTACGCACTTTAAAAAGTACACTTTGTGCTACTATGACTTTAATATTGCTGTGTATCAATATTATGCACTGTAGATGAATATTAATTATTTAAATAACTTTATATCCATTTAACTATTTTGACTGACTTAATATTGTACAATGTGGAAGCTATTTATAAGCGATCTGCGATATTTATTTTTGGTTTTGATGATTAGGATGATTACTATTATGCATGCATAGAACTTACACTGGCCCTGTTACTTTTATTCAGGCCAGGTTTTTTGGATGGCGAGCTAAAACCCAGGAACCAGAACTCAAATTCTGAACTCTGGACCACAAGTCTTGAGCAGCTTCAACTTGGAACTCTGATCCTCCTGCTTTGGTCGGGCCAGTAGGCGGCCTCTCACAGCCACCCTCTTTCTTTTCCACTTTTATTACCCTCGCAACTTGTTCACTCGGCCCATACACTCACGCACTTCCCCTCCCGCACTTGGATTACCTCCGATGGACACTTGGGCCGTTTTTTGTACTAAGCAATGAACTACACTGTTGTGTCACCTTATACTGCCAAATTGGACTTCTGTTTATAGCGCTACTTCGGGAAGAAATATATTGAATGTGCAGGGATAGTACATTCAATTTCATATTGTTAAAGGAGTTTTATGTGTGATTCTATAAATGACACTCTTATTGTAAATATTTATTGAATAGCCACTGGAATGTATTGTTTTGTTCATCTTTAATACAGGGTATCAGCAAATGCAACTCTTATCTCAGCCTCTTACCTCCACTCCTAGAGTTGAACCAACAATCTTCTGATCTAGCCCAGTTGTTACTGTTCACTATCCAGTGCCTTACCGTACTTTCCTTTGTGAGTCTATATTGGTTATACATGCATACAGGTCAGAGAGGCAAGCTGATTTGTGCAGAGATTGTAGGGTTGTCTGGTGGCAATGATAGGTAGAGTTGTGTGTCTGTGTGAATGAATCTGACCCAGAGAAGAAGGCTAAGCACCAAGCCTTGGGGGAACCCCTGTAGAGAGGTGATGTAATTAAGATGTTTTCCTCTATCATGGCACTTTAAAGGAAAGCCCGGTACGGTAAGAAAAGAACTAAGAATGTACCCATCCCAACATGCCCAAGTTTGAAAGTATAGAGAGCAGTGTGTTGTGGTTAACTGCATCGAAGGGAGCAGATAGGTCAAGAGGGAGAGGCACAGAGGATTGACTTGTAGCTCTCACTGCTCTTAGGGCTTCTGTTACAGACAGCAGAACAATTTCAGTGGAGTGGCCCATGGCTCATGTGAACAGAGGAAGTCATTGTCCAGAGAATACACAGCCAGGGGGCATGCTGAATAATTCTGAGCCCACTCCACTTGACAATCTGCCTCCTTTAGCCAGACGAGCCTCTACATAAACCAAATCACCACTTGTAAAGTCCACACTTAAAATATGCTCACCCGATAAAGGTGTACTGAGGAGGTGCCTGCTTGGACCGTCCCAGGATGCGGATGTCACAGATTGCTGCCTCTGTGGAGTCCCTTGGAATAAACTTGATGCAGAGCCGCCTCTTTCTGAAGGCCTGCTCCTCTGTGGGAGACCAGATACACCAAGAGTCAAAACTGGCAACATTTGTTAAACAGCAACGGCTTGATAAATGTAGTATTTTGAAAAATGGGCTCCAGAATCGTTGAAGGTTTAAAAATATGAATAGGTATTTCTGCCAGTTGTGGTACTGTCAGTAGCTTTCATCTTGAGCTGCTGACTTACGAGTGTCGACAGTCTCCTGTATTGGAATAAAACCCACTGGCAAAGTGTCCTTGATATCAATCAGCTTCATGTCCACAAGAACATTTCCTAAATGGCTCTAAGAAGACAGGAAGAGAGAAGAAACAACTATGGTGAGGATTGATTTGATTTTTTTTTTTTAAATGGGGAAGATATAGAGCAAGGTAAAAAAAAAAAAAAAGAAAGAAATGATAGTAAATTTGTGTTGACTTTAACCAGCACAAAACACTAGTGTATGTTCACTATGCTGCTAATGTGGAGTTTGGGGAGGAGCATTGACTTACATTTTCTTTTGAGAAAACTCTGGTGAAGCATAGGTACCGGGTCACCTTGGATTTGAAAAGGCCATCTTTCCACAGGTCTGCGTCAAGGCCATCTGTTGTTGTAGACACCTGGAGGAGCAGAATTAAAGACAGGAAGAGTCTGTGAACTGAGACCACAGTTACAAGTGTTTGTCACAGAAAAGCCATTTAGGGGAACCACTGCACAGAATTAGTCAAAACATGTCTCATTTCCTGAACAACTAGGGCAGCTGGGCAGCTGCAACAATTCTGGTTTTAGAACATGAAACCAGAATTTTAGAAAACTTAATTTCTGTTGGAAACTGAGGTCAAAGTATCAAATGTATTGCACTGAATGACAAACCATAAGGCAAAATCTTCTTGTTGGACTAACTTTACTGCAAGATGCTAGATGATATGCAGCATCTGCTTACAAACACTGAAGGTCCCACACTTCCTTTCTCAACTCTAAACTCAAACATAGTAAATTTGTTTTATTAACGTTTTTATTTGAAGTTCATGAACAGGTGAGTGCTGGACCAGAATCAATCATCCAAGTGATCTGGAGAAATGTGTAGCATGAAGTGAAAAGGTTGAGAATCAGTACTGGATATTCATGGTCTTTGGCCCCTCAGGCAGAATTGAATTATTGATCATGAGCAGCATGGTCAGCACTGTTGCCTCACGACAGGGACTCCTGTTGTGTTAGAAGGTCGTGCTTCAAATCTCAGGTATGGCTTTTCTGGGTAGAGTTCCCCTGTTCCACCTGTGTTTGTATGGATTCTCTCAAACGTGTTTTAGGTATCATGATGCTAAACTGACCTGAGCTCCCTGAGCCATCACCTTATCGTGGTGAAGGGGTTTGAGTGTTCCTATGATCCGAGGAGCTCAGTTGTCTGGGGCTTTATGCCCCTGGTCGGGTCACCCAAGACAAACAGATCCTAGGTGTTTTGCCTGCCTCTGACACCTGCCTACCCGGTGTCAGAGTTTGGTCCACATTGTCGGTTGTAAGACAGATTCGTTTCAAGTGGGGGTTGGACTCCGCCAGCGCTGCCCTTTGTCACCAATTCTGTTCGTCACTTTTATGGACAGAATTTCTAGGTGCAGCCGATGGGCAGAGGGTGTCCAGTTTGGTGACCTCAGAATTGGGTCTCTGCTTTTTGCAGATGACTTGGTTCTGTTGACTTCATCGGGCCAGGACCTTCAGCACTCACTGGAGTGGTTCGCAACCAAATGTGAAGCGGTTTGGATGAGAATCAGCACCTCTAAATCCAAGACCATGGTCCTCAGTCGAAAAGGGTGGAGTGCCCTCTTTGGGCTCTAACCCAGGTGCTGCCCCAAGTAGAGGAGTTCAAGTATCTCGGGATCTTGTTCACGAGTGAGGGAAGGATGGAGCAGGAAATTGATAGGCAGATTGGTGCAGCGTCCAGTCATGTGGACTCTGTAATAGTTCGATGTAGTGAAGAAGCTTGATTTACCAGTTGGTCTATGTTCCTACCCTCACCTATGGTCACGAGCTGTGGCTAGTTACAGAAAGGACAAGCAGCTGAAATTAGTTTCTTCTGTAGGGTGTCCGGGCTCTCTCAGACATAGGGTGAGAAGCTCAGTCATCCAGGAGGAGCTCAGAGTAAAGCCTGTTCTCCTCCGCCTCGAGAGGAGCCAGATGAAGTGACTCGGGCATCTGGCGACAATGCCTCTTGGACGCCTCCCTCGTGAGGTTTTCTGAGCATGTCCCACTGGGACGAGACCATGGGGAAGACCAGGACATGTTGGAGGGACTATGTCTCTTGGCTGGCCTGGGAACGCCTTGGGATCCCCCCCCCATGTGAGCTGGACAAAATGAAAAAGAAGTCCGGGCTTGGGCTACTGCCACCGTGACATGAAGATCGATGGATAAACTGACCTGAGGAGCAAGTGTGTGTGGTGGTTTGTTTCTGTGTGGCCCTGAGAGAGTGATGAGTTTCTCCACAAACTACTTTTGTATTTCATCCATTGACCACTGGGGTTCCACCCTTTGACCCTGGGGCTTGACCTGGGGCTCCACCCTTTGACCCTAAATGTTTGAAGCAGGTGGATGTATGAAAAGGAAATATCAGTGCTGAAAAGTATTCTCACATTTTAAAATAACACATGCTTCCATTTAGACAACTCATTTTTCAAAAAGACCTTATCTTTCAGGAAGACGATTCAAACAGACTCCTTTAGAAAAACATGACGTTGCAGTAGAAGAGTCCAGTGTGAACAAGTATGTCTGCAGTCCAGATCTTTCAGCAACTCAAAATATCAGGTACATTATTAAACAAAAATAACAGCAAAGAACACCTGGGACAGTTGAGATGCTCGAATGCTATGCCTTGACATAAATAAGACAGCATTCCTGTCCCAAAACTCCTCAATCCCACATTTATGTGGACTGTTGCTAGAAGAAGAGATGCTACACAGTGGTAAACATCACCCTGCACTTTTTTTTTTTTTTTTAAATATGTCAAGTCAAATTTATGATAAAGCACATTTAAAAACAACCAAAGTGCTATACAGATAAGGTTTATAATAACAATAAAATGGGACAAACCATAAAAGGTCATATAAAACTATGATGGAACGCATTACTTCAGATAAAACCACAACAATAAAACATGTCAAACTTAAACCAAATTAAAAGCCAGAGAAAAAAAGCTAACTTTTGAGTGCAGATTTAAAAGTTCCTAAACTTGTGTATAATCTTATGTGGGGCGGCAGATTGTTCCATAACGTGCCATGAAATTAAAAATGTCCTCTTTTCCTTTAAGATGGTGCATTTCCATTTCCTCTAGACCTGTGGAGCAGATGCATGAGAGACAGATGTGGGCAAAACTGTCAAACATCATGACCAACCCCTCTGACCCTTTGTATGAGACAATGAGGACGTTGGGTATCATCATCTTCAGTTGAGGACTCCTGCACCCAGACTACTGGGGGTCATTTGTCCTCACAGCTGTCACTGTTACTCTGATATGCTGCTGTCACCTCAAATGCTTCCTGTGGAATATTCATTTAGTGAAGCTATCAGCATTCATGATATTGGTGAAATTTATCAGCATTTTTACCTCTTTTTCCATAATGCAATAGTTTTGCACGAGCACCATTGTTATATTTTACTTCTCACATTTCCTCAATTTAAACATTGTATGCATTTCATTTTGTGAATAAACTAAAAAAAAAAAGTGGGCTTCTGAGATTTGGACATTACTGCATTCTGTTTTTGGTTATATTTTTTATAATGTTTTAAGAACTGGGGTTTAAGATCTGATTAACAGACTTTTCTTAACTTTATCAACTGAACCGGTAATCCAGATCACGCCTAAATGTCCTGTGTTGTTGATGAATTACAGACTCCTGATTATCAGCAGCCTGGTTGCTGCTGTCGACTGTTGTGGCTCTTACTGAAATAAAACGACTGTGCATATAAATAAGAGCAGTTTTGAAACCGCAACCAAAAAAAGATCTGTCATTGTAATGTTTTATTTGCATTTCTCAGTTTGCAATATTTTGAAAATTATGTTAAGAGCATCATCATTAAATGTATTTCATATTAATGTGGTCATTCAAATGCGGTTCAGTAGTTTACCACATCATATCCAGTGGGGGCTCTGTTCCTGGAGGCCACTACTCCAACCCCAGTAATTGGGTCCATAGACATCTCTGGCAAAGCTTCAGAAAGGTCCCGGACCTCAGGCATGTTTGTGGATATCTGCAAAAAAATAATGAAAAGAAAATAAGATTATCATCCTGAAAAGAGAACAAAGTAGGTGACTTGACGAATATGCATTGTAACAAAGACCTCACACTGTTGTCTATTATTTTCATTTATCTTTTTTATGAAAACAGGTTTTCTTTGTACATTTTCAGCTAGGTACTTTAAAATGTTCACAAAAAAAATTTAACTAAAAAAAAAAAAAAAAAAAAAGTCAGCCAAATCCAAAACAGAATATACAGGAACTTGCATCTTAAACCCAAACAGAATGGAATCCTAATTTACATAAAATTGCAAACATTTATACAAGACAGTCTCCTTAAAATTTGTTAAATCTGTGCCTAATTTTGAAGGCCACACTAAATACTGACTTTTGCTTGTACAGTAATTTTATTCTAAACATTGTGAGATTCAAATTCTGTTTGTATCTTAGTAAACATTCACAGTAAAACTCAAAAAGGATATTTATACTACCTGTACCTTTTGTCAACTGCTCCCAGATACTCTCTCTCATCTATTCAAGGCTTGTGGCCACAAAGTTTGTGGAGAGACATTTGTCAATAAAGATGAATATTACCAAAATGTAGATAAAACTGCAACACACGGGGTTCCCCGGGACTTTTGAATAGAGCTATAAACGAGGTCATGCTGGCTCAGACATTGCATCCATCCAACTACAGACCAATGACCGGCCTCTGCACAATGTGGAAACTCCTGTGAGGATTCATAATGCCCATGACACACAGCTCTACACATAAACATAGCACAAAAAAGAACTGGAAGTGACACCAGAGAGGCAAAGTACCAGCTACTGGTAATTTGACCTGCAGCTGATACTTGGCAGTGCCCTTTTCAGAGTTGGTCTTACTCAAGTTAGTCCTGGAATACTAAGGTGCATGGAAAATTACTCTCGGAACTTACCACTATGAGAGAAGGTGATCAACAACAAATCACATCACTTTATTACCTTCAGAGAAACTTTCAAGCTGGGAAGCAACAAAATGCCATCTGACCTAAGAGTGATGTCATGAGACCTGTGGTTAAGATCACAAGTTATATTCCCATCAGTGTGTTGATTCTCCATATATGGAGCAGATAAGGCCCACCCTATCCAAGACACAATTCTGAAAGATTATTTCAAGCACTGGAGGGATAATTGTTAATAAAGTGTTCAAATAAATTACTACAAGTCATTACCTCACCTTTAAAGAGTTGTCTTGGCAACCATATATAACTAATCATTCATATTGCTTTTGATATTTTTAATTGTACTTAAGTAATGCTCTTCAGGTTGGTCTGTCTACAACAGAAATTTCAAGTATTCTCACGACAATACTGTCTGAAGCTGCAGGAGCAGAAGTGAAAATTTACAATGAGACAACCTGCATTAAGGTTATCACAGGAACCCAAGTGGCTTAACGACGGTGTAAACAGCTACATGAAGACGCTGTGCTACTGACTATTGTCCTTGGTATCAGTTATATGCAGCCAAAGTCTGTATTTAATAGGAATGAAACTGTCTACATGTGTGGGACGAAAACCTGTTTTTACTTGTGCACACATGTCCCGTTCTGTGATACAGGTTTATGTTAGTTTAGTTTCACTGAACTGAAAATAAAATCTATAAAGACACATCTCCGCTCATGCTGAAGCATGTTCTGGACTCCAGTATCTTTCTACATGGACTTTGGACCACAGACTCCAGAGAGACCATCAGAATTGGGGCAGAGTGTGGACATAAGTTTCCATCCATGCTGTCTATTGAAAAAGCTCACCTGTGTTCCCTGCCAATGTTGCCAGACAACAAACACAATATTAATGCATTCATAATCATTTATCTGTGAATTTCAACCACACCTATGACCTAACTGTTTCTCTTGTCTTATTTTGATTTAACTTAATTCTTTGACTTTCTTATTTACATTTCTGAGAGATAATTTCCCTCTAGGGAATAATAAAGTGTTGTCAGTTAAAGTTAACTGAGTTCACAACATCTATGCTTTTTTACTTTTGGTGTAATAAACTCAGCACCTGTTAAACATGCAGAAAAGCTCTATTTTCCATTATACTATTTGCATCTACCAGCACCACAGATACACAGCACAGTGCTGCTGTTGAGCTAAATTATTTGATACCAACATTTGCTTTATAAAGTATAACTGCTTACCCTGCTACAGTTGGGCAAGATAAATAAACATGGACCAAAGAAAAATCTCCATAAATCAGCCATGGGTTGCCCAGGTTACATGAAGAAAGGTACTGGCCAAAGAAGTATCTGATGATACACAGACAGACTAGCATACTATTATCCTCTACCAAGCACATATAAAACCAAACACACAACTACACAACACACAACTCTTGTCTAGAGGTCTGTCAGCTAGACAAACCTCGAGCAAGAACAAATCCCATCAGAGAGAGACAAACACTTTGTCTCTGTCTGTCTTTGTATGGGCATGGCACACTCAATGAATCCACGGTGAACTGATTCCTGGACAAACTGGTTTTATGGAAGCATAGGTGGAGAAAACAGAATTAAAGATGGGAAAGGCTACACTTATACTTCTGTTACATGTATAGTTTTTAAGCGACAAATGTGTACATTTCCCCCTTTTCAGTTCAATTCAATAATACTTTATTAATACCCGAAGGGAAATGAACTGTTGATGTTTTTTTATGATTTCATTGAATGAGTTAGAGATTCATTGTGGAGGTTTATTGCCATCGGCAGGAGGGGTCTCCTGTAGCGGTCTGTACTGCAGCGGACCTGAAGAAGGAGAAAATTGCACACGCACTTTTCATCGCATAGGCTGTTTGGGATCGTGTTAAAGTGCACGAACAATAAAAACAGGATCTGGAATACATATTGATGTGAATATGGATCGCCATATGAACAAGTGAAAGTGTAAGATCGGGTCACCTCGGACCGATTCCAGACAGATGTCACATCGTGTTACGTGAACTCAACATCCTCGCATCAAACATCAACCGAAACTCAAGTCTCCTCCATCCTCTACAAGTTCAACATTATGTATGAGGTTTAACAGAAACAGTTAACAGCTGGTATAACTACCTCGCAGCATTATTAGTCAAATTACTCCCATATAAAGACAACTATATTTCCGTCTTGTCCCTCTGACATCGACTGTCGCCGTTTAGCAGAAACGACGCCGTTAACAGGCTGCTAACATAACAGCGGGGAAAAGCCTAATCCTAGCTTGGTCCAGACCACTGGGAAGCTAAGTGGCCCATCAAGGCATTTAATGTCTTACAAAACATAACTCTTTCAGAACCTCACAGTTTGAGACAGAAACAGGTCAATATACGAGCGAAGACAGAGAATCTGCAGCAAATGTTAGCTGCTAGCTCGGACGCTACTTACCCAAAGAGGCTAACAGCTGAATCGGACCGGATTCCGTGTATTTTCTTCTCTTTTCTGCTTTCTCAGGCCGTTTCACAGTTTTTCAAAGGGGGAAATCGTTACGAAATATCCATGTTAGAGAAATTAATGCAAACTTTAGTGGTTAAGTGATGATGTCTACATCGTGGGTTTAGTTGCGGCCAGCGGTTTTAGGAGGTGACGTGAAGTCAGAGAAGCCGTCTGAGTTCTGACAGTTCATTGGAGGAACCTTGTCTTTAGCCCCGCCCCATGTAAGTAATCAGCATACATTTTGATCTGAAGCATTGAAGACAGTACAGCATCTGCAAATCTGATGATTAATGTCAAATTTCTCATGTCCCCCTGCATGCTCCATGTTGTTTATTTCTCCTTTTAGATGTTGCTATTGAATTTCTTTTTATAGCTTCTATTCTTTTAATTGATTGACATCAACCTGCCAATGGGACTAGAGATGAAAATTTTACTCCTATACATTTACATGTAAATGTTCATTGATATATGTTGTTCCATAAAAAAAAAAAGTCATTCATTCAATGATAGGCTCAAAACGGTTGAAGTGTAAACATTTGACGTTGATGTCTTTCTTTTGTGGCATTGTCAATGCACGCCTGGAAGCTCCAGATGATCAAACTGCCAACACCTTTGCAGTTTATAGATTTGCAGACACTTGCTGGCAACAAATCAATCAAATGGATTTGATTAGCAGATCCTGATTGCTAAGTACCATCTTAATTCTTGTAGAAACAACAGGGATGAACTTCACTTTTTAAGCACTGTATCTCCAGTTTTGGCCAAGTTTCTGTTCCATAAATAACGGGACAGTGTTAAATGTATTTATTCATTAGATGTTTTACTTAACTAATTTTAATACCTTGTAAAGACCATAGGATTTTTATTTATTTACAGATTTTTTTTAGTATAACCCATCTGAAGAACACAGTAACTGGCTTTCTAATACAACAGCCTCCCTCCCAAGGCAACATCCCATCAAAGGCGAGTTGTGCTCCTGGAGGGTTTGTTTGTTTGTCCTATTAACCCAAAGTTGGTGCAATCTGCATTTAATGCCCCTCATATCTCTAAGCACAGATTTTCCTTTAATCATCAAAAAAAAAAAAAAAAAAATCAGATAAGTGTAATAATACTAATACTACTACTACTACTACTACTACTAATAATAATAATAATATAATAAAATTGATTTTTTAGCAAATACTTTGGTTATTTGTTAACTATTTGTACACTCATGGTAAGACTAGTGCTGTGTTAAAGCTCTTATATGATATTTTAATTTTTTCTTTTGTTTTAATCTGTTGGTTTATTTTACATTCCCCATGTCCCATATCTTACACTAACATGGTAAATGCTGTTGTTGTCTAGCACAATATAGGGGTCTAACTCGTTTCTTTTCTTTCTTCTTCTTCTTATTTTTTGTCTTGATTTGAGTTGTACAGATGAACAGAAACAGTTCGTTTGTACAACATTAGTTCAACACATTTAAAAAAGAAAAATAAATATGTGTTTAATTAAATGTTTAATCAGCATCCTTCACAAAAATCCATCAACCAGCTTCAGTTAGTTGTGAGTATTGCTGCCCAAATCCTCACTAAGACCAACAGAGTGGACCATATAACTCCAAATCTTAGATCTTTACACTGACTTCCTGTCAGTCACTGAGTAGATGTTAAAATCCTGGTGTTGTTTTATGGTCTATGGTCTAGAGCCAAAATACATCCCTGATCCCCTGGTCCGTTGTAAACCAACTACAACCTTTAGCTTTTCAGAGTTCTGCCTACTTTCTGGACCGAGAGTCAGACCCAAACAGGGTTCAGCTTTTGTGCTCCTCAGCTGTAGAACAAATTCCCAGAATGCACCAGGGCTGCTGAAACTCTCAAGCTTTTTAGCTACATCTACATTTCAGTAATTTCCCACAATGCACTACAATGTTTATTTCATGCATCTCATTTGTTTTATTCTTTATAACCTATGTCCGTCTTTAATTTTGCTTTAAAACGCTTTTACTTTTTAATGCACCTTTTAAAATGTTTTTATATAGAGTACTTTGAATGGTCTTGCACATGAAATATGTTATAAAAATAAACTTGCCTCCTTTGCCCAGCTTTGGTAACACACCACATGCAGTGACACAAACTAGGATTGTAGGGTTACGCTATGACTGTCTGATACAGATCTATAAATCTGAAAATTGGTGCCACATTACTGGAATTCATGACTACAGATAACCAGTTAAATAGTAAAGTCTTTTACTCTGAAAGAATCGAACCGGAAGTGAAAATCGACTGGCAGGATGAACACAGCAGTCTGAACTGGCTTCACTTCTGTTATGATTTTGGTTTATGTTTTTTGTTTTTTGTTTTTTTAACCAATGAAAACAGGTGATGGCTTCATTACGATTGTACATGTATAAAATGGATCATTGTGGATGTTCGGCGGGAGAGTCTTCAGAAGGTGAGACTTTTGTCTGAACTTCTGTGGAAGGTTTGTGGTCGCGGCTAACTGAGAAGGTTAGCTGAAATCAGCTTACGAGCTCACCAAATATAAACGCAACAAAGACATTTTCATGAACTTCCTAACTCCATATTACATGCTTATAAAGTATGAATGCTGGCTATATACGTGTCGCTGTTTTTAAGTAGGTGAACACACACTTATGTCATTTTCAGTTGTTTGAAGTCAGCCAAGGTTAGAAAAGCTAATCCGCTAACGTAAAACAAGACCAGATGAGTCTTGTGAGCTTTAGTGAGGGTATTTGTGAACATTTGAAACAAATATGTCTATTTTACTTTACAAGACTACTATGGATGTGCAATGATCTGCTCAGATGACAACACAAACTTGAAACCAAAAGTGAAGTTTTAGTTAGGGTCAGCTGTGGAAGTTCTTGACAAGAATCGGCCTCAAGGCATTAAGATCCGATTACACTGGAACATATTAAACCCAGGTTTGTATTTTTATGTATTTTATTTCCTTTAAATGTTATAGAGATTTACTGGAACCGTCCAGGAATGTAAAATGATGTGGTGACTGTTTCTCTAATAGTTGTCGTGTGTTGGCAACTTTTAACAGTGATGTTCACAGTAAATATGGAGTCACAGTTGTTATGACAGAACTTACAGTGTATTTACTCTACCAGCTGACCAGTTAGGCCTTATCACAACAATTCATGACACATAGTCACATTATTGTTGTGATTGCTAATTACCTCAACCCATAAACCCTGGATCAAGAATTTGTTTACATCATGTTGAATGATTTTTGAAGATAGTATAATATACTACACTACACTACTATAAATTCTTACGGTTGTCCAGTTCACCACCACAATTTTCTACAACTTTTATAATGGATGCAGTATGAAGCCTATTGTTTTAAATAAAAAAATAAAAACGCATAGCCTTCCCAGAGAAGATGATGTCTGGAGGAGAAAATGTGTTGTACTAAAACCAGAATGTACCTTACCTCACACGTGTTCCACTGATGGCACTAACACAGTCCCATCCCATACCATCACTGATGCAAGCTGAAACAAGTCTGATGGTCCCTTGTCTCTTTAGTCTAGAGACTGCAGCATCCATGCTTTCCTTAAAAAAAAATATATAAATTTTGACATGTCTGCCAACTTAGCAGTTTGGGTTGTACTGAAATTATGAACTCTGCCAGTGAAAATGAACATTAACATCGCAGACATCGGATTCTTTCCTTACAAGGTAACCATTTACCCGTCCAGTCCCATCCTGTCCCGTCCCGACCCCAGGACATTAACTTTTAAGTCTGTGATGTGTATTAACAGTTTCCTCATTGTAAACAGGTGCTGACATCTCCTCAACAATGCAGATGAAAGACTAGCCAAGAGTGGGAAAAGAGGATGTCTCTCCACATGTCATCAACCACAACTTCAACATTTTCAAATTGAAACTGAAGAGACAAGGACAGCATCCTTTTGCTTACAGCCTGCTGGGTGAGAGAAAGCAGAGATATTCCAGGCTGTAATCAGCACATTGTAAAGCAGAGGAAATGGCTTTCTTGGACAATCCAGCCATTATCCTGGCTCACATCCGACAGTCTCATGTGACTAGTGATGATACAGGAATGTGTGAGATGGTACTCATCGACCAGGATGTGGATTTAGAGAAGTGCCAGGTTACTCTGGTGCCTGGCAGCAGCTGTGGCTCCTCTGGGTCAGGGTCTTTCATTGAAGGAGGCATTAATGCGACGGACAATCATGCCTGTGACCTCTCCCAGTCCATGGACATCACCTCCAGCTGGGATTTTGGCATCCGTCGGCGCTCCAACACAGGTAAGGCCATGGCGAGGAAGCCTGTTTTTTGTAATTTGGAGGGGGTTGGGTGTATAATCTGGGCCCACAGTTTGAGGTTCAAGCCAAATTGTGTGCAACTGAAATGATTTCTGCTGTGGTGGAGAGCATGGGATTAAATAATTGTTCATTGTTTGCTGGGGTGAGATGGACAGATCACACTGAAATAACCATTTTAAACAGATGGGACTGTTGTGACTATGTTGTATTTGTGGTTTTTGGCTCTGTGTGTCAGAAATGGAGAGGGATGGGAACATGGTTCTTTGCCTGTCAGTGAGGTGTGCACATAGACTCAGAGACTCATGACAAGCAGAACCATCATGATTGACACAGTAGAGGTCACATCAACACTTGAGTTCCTCTAATTCTACCATGTCACCTCATTATTTTGGAGCAGACCCTAAAATGATGGTGTACAGGGTCTGTTTGGTTCAGTGTTAAAGAATATAGGTGAGCAGCAGTAGAATCAGGGCTTCTAGTGAAGCTCACATAGAGTTCATATCAGTTTTGTCTATCACTGTTCTTTATTGTTAACCACTCAGTTCCATCCCTCTTGTTCTTCTCAATCTTCTTGTTCATCATCTTTTTGTCTTCTTTTTCATGTTTCTTTTTCTTCTTGTTCTTCTTGTACTTGTTCATTACAGAGATGCTCACAAGTCATTTTTTTAAAAGTCAAGTGTCATATCAGTAATGGTTGTGATTTCCTGCATGTTATCTAATCCTCTTACAATATTGCTTTAATATATTTAAAAATTTGCAGTATTAACCTCGTAAAAAACCCTTTCTTAACCAAATGAACCCATAATGTCATGTGATCAACAATGTCAGTAACCTGTGTGTAGAAAACTTGAATATTTTTTCTTTCTCAGTTAACATATGAATAAAAATAATTGTTAGAACACCAAACCTGGCCTGATAAAAATCTTTTTTTGTTATGCAACATAAAATCATGGTTTTAGTCACCAAAGGAGAAAACTGTGTTTGATGGAGGGACTATTGCACCCATTGTTCCTTTCAAATCAGTTAAGTTTGCAATTTTGAATGTCTATGTTATTTCTTTGTTGATTTATTTTGGCCATGTAAGGATTACAAATTCAGAGTTTGGTGTTTTCTTCACTATAAGTGAAGAGCATCTACATTGCTGTCAGAGTGTCTGTGGGTCACTGTGGATCTAGCTCTGTGACATTTCGTAGATGATTATTTATCGTGAAGGTATTTGTTGTAGATGTCAGAAGTGACTTGTATGATGACAGATGTGAAACAAGATGATGTCTTTAAGAGGCCATCGTACGAGTCAGTAAGCTGTAGATATGGTTGAAAACGGTGTGAAATGATGTCAACACTGTTAGTTTGACCTGTTGTTTTCGTACAGCTGAGTGGAGACAGTCAGGATAATTATTCAGACATGATCACTGTTTGCACGAGTCATTGTGATCTCATGATTAGCTGGTAATTGTGACAGGCCTAGGTGGATTATGTGTGCCATTAAATTTGACACTGAGACTGATCAGTCAGTCATTGCTCGTGATTGATCATCCTGCTGATTGATTTGTGTATCTTTGTTACAATGAGAAGTAAAAACTGAATTTATTTCATCTGAATCAAATGAAAAGAATATAAGATTTGCTGAAGCTACTTTCAGGCATTTTGATTTGGAAGATAATAGTTGTTTTGGTTTGAGGGAGTCCAAAGGCAGGCAGCATGTTTCCTTTTGGCTCCCTTGAACCAGATAAGAGGTTTGGTGTACTGGTGGTCAAGGTTCTGGGGTGTGGGTAGAAATATGCAATCCTCAGACAGTTTCAGACTCCAAAACTGACCCGTGGTGGCTGTCTCATCAGGACTCCAAGATACCCGCGACAAACCCGGGGCTGCTGGTAAGATCAGTCCGATCAATAACCGACTTTATCTTATTCAGTCTTATCTTACTCATTTGATCTTAGTTCTTCTTGCGGTTGTATACTTTTGTTTGTGGGGGAGCATGGGTGTAACTTTGGTTTGAAAAGTGAAAGGGGAGTGTGATTCTAAAATATTTATGAAAAAACATTTTTTTTACTATTCTGTATTATTGAATGAAGGGACAATCAACCAAGAACTGAGAAGACCGTTTTAAGAAATTAGAGATCTTCACCATTTATTTGCATTTTGTGTGTGATCAGAGTTTAAATAATGTAAGTTCCACTGTTTTGTTTTCATTATGTGTATAATTTTGTTCATGAAAGGATTAATGTAACTTTGTGCTTTTGATTCTTCTTGCTTTTAACTCTGTTTTCATCCAGCTCCTCCTCATCTGTCTTCTGATATAAAGAAAAAACAAAAGCCTCAACGTTGAAGAGACAATAGAAGCCATAAACCATGTTTGAAACATTGTTAGTGTAGGCCTACTTTTTTTTTCTTTAATTCAACTTTACATTTCCATCAATCATGTGCTCCCTACTTATGTAACTAAATTTCTTCTTAATTTCACTATCAGCAAATGCAAATCACCCACCCACCCACCACCCCAATACTACAGATCAGAGTTTCTGTTGCTGCTTCTCTTTATTTTTATTAACCAGGACAGAATTCAGACAGAAAAAAAACAAGAAAATCAATGTCTGTACTTATTTTTTTCCAATATAAAAATTAATCCATACAGACCCACAGTGACACTGTCTGTGTGTCACACTTCCATCATAGTTCCTCTGCCCAAAAAACAGATCACCACCAGTCTCAGTGACTGTAGACCAGCAGCATTGACCCCAGTAGTGATGAAGTGCTTTGAGAACACACACACACACACACACACACACACACACACACACACACACCCATGTTTGACCCACATCGGTTTGCCTACAGAGCTAATAGGTCTACAGAAGACGCTATGGCCATTGCTCTCCATGCAGTTCTCTCCCATCAGGAGCAACGGGTCAGCTATGCAACTCTGCTTAGCTAGTGAAGTGGGCCCAAAATAGACTCTACTTCCTGAGGGTTCTCAGGGAAAACAACGTCCCTGAGAAACTGCTGGTGTCTTTCTGCTACTGCACAGTAGAGGGCATCCTGACCTACTGCCACTGTGTATGTATATATATGTGTGTGTGAACACACACATATATATATATACATATATATATATATATATAT
>JAOWBL010022269.1:0-33284 GCA_028564865.1 Zenarchopterus dispar
ATATTTACTTTGTAGAATATGAAGTTCCTGTATGTATTTCTAGATTTCACAAGTAATTAACTGCTGGAAATTCTTGTTTTTCTTTAAGTTTAAAAACACAGAAAATGACAACGCTAACCACACCTGGGCAATGAGGCAAAAAAAAAAAAAAAAAAAAAAAAACTCCAAAAAACAAACAAACAAAAAACTTGTAGATGCTGATCTACAAACAACTGAACAGGCAGGTAGTCGTGAGCCCGTTGAGATTCAACAGATGGTGCCGTTCACCTCAAAGTATGAGGAGACTCATGAGAATGTCAGGCATGCACAAAGCAAACAAGCTGCCTCTGTTTCTGTGAAATGTAACAGGTCTGCTGTTCCAATTCATGCATCCAGTTGGCAGTGACATCTCCCTTTGCAGCATGCCCTCTGTCCATCTGTGTCTTCCGCCTTCCCCTTTTTCTTGTTCCTATCTCTCCTCCACACTCTAACACAGCCGTGGGTAAAACCTTCTTTTGCAAAGAGATTGACAAAGAAATTGGACTGATCTCTTCTGCAGAAGAGCGCGTCTGTTTCTTTCATCTAAATAGAGGTGCGTTGTACACCTCATCCTTTCTCAAGCTTCTGAGAAAAATCGGTCACCCCTTCGTGAAGTCACTCTGCGTACAGTCAGGTTTTGTGAAACAGCACAATTACGTAACTCCCGGGTTTTCATAACCCCTTCTTTGTCCTGGGTGAATCCACGGGAGATGTGCCATGTTCTCTGTCAGAGCTTCTGAGGGGTTCCCTAAAGTTAGTGCGCCTATTGCTGTTTTAATTACCGTTTACCCTCATTCTCTCCTAGAGACTGCTGGGTAATGAAAATTGATCTGTTTGTCTCTTTCCGAGTCTTCTTAATACACGACCTGCTGCCATTGCTGACTCACTGCACTGCATTCTTCAAACCCAGAGATAAAAATGATCTTTCAAAACAACTTTTTTTTGCCCCTAAGTTTATTTTTGAAGACATATAATTAGTCGTTGTGTTTTTTTCCCTTAAACTTAGACAATCTTTCCAGTGGGACAACCTTGTTTTGTCCAGGAATTGCACGGAGGAAGTCGGGGTGAATAGTTGGGCATACGAAGAGAGATATCTTGCCCACTCATGGCTCAAAAATTGTAGCGTTGGACAGAGGACAGGCAGGTAATATCAGCTCTGTCATTTTTCTGTCAAGGGGCTTTGGATGTGTTTCATCAGTGATTTGATCATCAAAATAATGAGACACACAAGGTTTCCTCTAAATGTTTGCAAACATCCTAAGTTAAATTAATAATGATTTCCTGATATAGTCCAGTCTGATCCCATGAATGATGCACTCAGCTCTGACTTTCACGGTCAGTTCAATTAAATTCAGCAGTGCAGCTCTAATTGGATTTGTTCTGTCCGTTCCCTCCTCATCCACCTCCATCATCCCCTGGCTTGTTCGGAGTGACATTCACCCGGTATTTTTAGGTTAGAGACTCAAATTTTGAGGCCCCGTCAAAGGATCTCAGAATCTTTCAAGTTTCCATATTACTTCAGTGCTTCACTTACCTTTCCACCTGCACCGTGACTTTTAAATAGCTATTTTAAATAAGGGAACTTTTGACTTTTTGCATGTTGTCGGGTTAAGCAAAATATTGTTGTGTGTTAGTGTGACGGAGTTGAAGATCAGATCACATGTTATGGCAAATTAATGCAGGGAATTGGTTAATTCCGACTTGTTCACATACTTCTTTTTCATTTTTAAAATGTATTTAGCCAGAGACTGCATTTTGATAAAGAAAGTAACCTTTGTGCAGTTATTTATTCAAATGTAATGTTTATATACAGGCAAGTGTTAAAGGCTGGATAGAAAACGATGGAAAAACTAATGAGAGTAAATGAGATTTTGAAAATGCACAGTTACATAAAAAGTAAAGACATCCTCCATCAGTCTGCTTCCAAAGTCATGCATCCAAAGCACACGGGCCAAAAAACAAACAAACAAGCCAAAAACAAAGACAGAGAGAGTTTGATAGATGAGCCAACAGTCGATTACTTCACGAGTCACACACAATGACTGGATGGTGATTTTAGAGCGCTGTTGCTTTTACGGGGGTAATAATTTGTTTTGTTTTGACAAGAGCACATCTAATTGATTACTTGCTATCACTGTGTAAAGAAAATTAAATACAATATGACACAAAAACCTTCAAAAGAAGATTTCATACCCCAGCTTTAATACCAAGATTTGTTTTCCATTTTGCTGTTTGAAAATGGTTATAATGTAAATGTAAATGTAAAACAGGTCACGTTAATTTCTTCTCTGCTGTGTTTCCGTGCTGCGTTACTTCAGTCACACAGAAGGATAAAACCAAACACCGGTTCTGGTGATGCTAGTTTTCTGGGTCTCAGATATTTTAAGACGCTTAAAATTATTATGTCATATGATGAAGGTAAATGCACAAGTGGTATTTGAAAACATAAATAAATAATACATTCGAATCATTTAATACTCCAAATCATTTAATACTCCAAAACAAATTTTAGAGTATTTTATATTGCAAACTGGCTGTATATAAACAATTTTAATATCTTGCATCTTGTTATTACTGTGCTGGCAAACATTTAGGCTTACATACTCTACCTCAAGCACCATTCAGATATTAGCATTTGCCAGAAAACATAGCTTTAAATTTTTCTTAGTGTACTTCTTGGATTTTTAAATATGATATAAGGACATTAGATCCCAGAAAGAATAAAAATTTAAAAGCCTATCATATTTTTGTTTGTGTAAAAACATCAATTAATGTGATTTATGTTAATGGTGGGTTTAAATTCTAGCTATTTTTATAAGCTGTTGTCTCTATAGCATTAAAACCCTGCAGTTAATTTAAGAGAAGTTCTTCTGGATGAGTGATACTGTGAGTGACGCCAAGGCTGAGTAAACTGTGCTCTTTTTTAGAAACCCCAGCCAGTAACAGTGGAAATGGCTCACACTGCTCACTTATCATTCTCCAGACCCCAAAGAGAATAAACAGATTGTCTCAGAGCACACACACGTCTTGTGTGAGTACGTCCTGCACTACTGTACACAATCCTGAACCGTACAAAGGTGCAGCCTTGACTTCAATGCAGTAATCCAGTATTGACAGTTATTTATAGCTTAATTTATATCAAAGAAGACAACTGATTAAAAAAAAAAGTCTTTCTATGTGATGTAGCTAGAATAGTAGAGGAACATTAAGACTATCTGATCGTTAATGCCAGTCATGCAAAAGATTACTTCATGTCCGACTCCTTTAAAGCAATAATTGGCTGCTCTTTTGGTTTTTAGCTCTTTCTATCATTATTAGAATCATTTATCTTTGAAACTCAGTTTTGCTGTGCATTTCTGTTTAGCAACAGAAAAGCAGAACAAGGTTCAGAATAATTATATGATAACTTTGACATACATTTGCACAAAAACTAATCTAGGTATGTGATTTTGCTGGTTTCCTTAAAAATAGCTTGGGGATGATTAATCGAGAAAGAACAGCCTTTCCTCTCGAGAAATGTTTTGGCAGCCTGTCACACACTCAAGTGCCACAGTGCACCCCATCACACCTACAAAACAGGACTGATCCTTTAGTTTTAATGCAGGGACTTCAGTTAATTCACTTCCCAAAACATTTGATACCAATTTCTCAAAACGTTGTGCGTAGGAGCGAGTAGCTAGTGCAAGCATAGATTCAGATGCATTACAGTAAATGTCATTCTTTGTTCAAATTCTTACATTTTCATACCTTTCCTTGCGTTCACACTGAAAACTTACGTGCAAACTGAAATGGTGCAGTAGAGTTAAACAGCTGAGTGTAGAACATTGTGCATGTATCGCCTTAAATGGTCATCAACGTGACAATCAGAGAACCCTAAATAATGTATTTCCAAGGAGGAGTCATGATTAGAGCTGAAGATCAAGAGGCAAGGCTTTCAACTTTATTATTCTGCTGTTAGACTGAACCTAAAGATGAAAAAGACCCACAAAGCAAGACGCAAAAGTGCCATGATGATGTCATAATATGCCGGAAATCACATGATTATAACTAATAATGTCCAAAAGCTTCTCACTGATTTTTTTGACCAGGCTTGGATTTTAGTCCATCAAAACTCACTGAAAGCATTAAATGCTGGCTAACTATTTTACTGGAGTCCATTTTTGTCAGGCATGGATGTCACATATGTTGTGGTGCTTTTTTGTCAGCTGTATTGTAACATTAAACGTTTGGCCAAAGGCTTAAAAGGTTGTGAATGTTTGGAAAACGTGGCAGCTAGCAGTCATTGCAAGAAAATACAACAGTCAGCATTTTCAGAAGACTTAACGTAGATGTCAAATGAGTCAATTTTGTTTCTTTTTTAATATAGATTGCAATAAAACTAAATAAGAAAACACAACACAAATCTATGCCATCATTAGAAAGGTTTGCTTTTCTCTACAATGTCAGAGAAGCATCGGTTTTCTGTAATTTCTGACTCCTGATCATAACCGCAGTTTCTCAACAAATATGTTTCTGCTACAAACGACAAGATGATGCTGCAGATGGCGGCCTTGGTACTACTGACCAAACCAGATGGTGGAGAATGTGTGATGTGAAATGACCATCCTGTTTTCTTGGAACATGTGCTCCATGTTTTCTCTATAAGGGTCCCTCACTCTGTCTCAGCTGTTTTTGAATCTTTCAAAGCTCTTCCTCCTCTTACACGAGCCCTTGAATCTCTCTTCTTTTGGGCCAACAGAGGCCTCATCTCATTGGTAATCCAGGGTTTGTTGTTTGTCGTTTGGGAAACGGCACACATCTATTTTTAAGGAAACTGACACCATCGTCTTCTCTGTGTCAGACACAAAATAGTTTCAAACCAGTCTTTCTTTTCCTCATAGCGTCCTCACACTCTGGTTACAACATCTGGCTGCACTCTTGATCAGAGGTTGTCTTTGAACAGTGGGTTTGTGATGTGGGGAGGCCAGATATATTGTGAATGTTTGCTCCACTTGAGCTCTCTTTATCACGGGTATGACCAGGGTTATTGTTAATAACCACCACCAAGGACCCCTCCTCTTCTTTCACTACCCATTGTAGCGTCTCTGTCCACCAGCACCACTTGGTAACCTACAGTTACACGGGGGTTGGATACCAATGTGTTGTGAATAAAGGAGACACTCCAGCAGGGTACGGGTCTAACTTAACTTTACTGGGTACCTATCACGTTAAAGCACATCCAGAAAAAAGGCACCAGCTACCAAAGCTCATACTGCCATTAAGTTTCAATCATAAGGAAAGCAGAGTTACCAGGGCAACAGAAACATACACAACAGACACTATATACTTCAACTATGTTTTTGTGAAACATGATACTGCACTCTTCAAACTTTCACTTATGCTCAACCGGCACCTCAGACTGATCCATCTTATCTTTAACAGCCCTCCCGAATCTCCCATGATCAGTACTTGAAGACTCAGATTAAGTCTCCTGCTTTGGGGAAAGGAGCTGATTGCAGGTGTAGACAACGTGGTCAGGCTCAAAGGCAGTGGTGTCTTATAAAAAAGTAGAGTTAAGAAGTAAAAATAGGAGATGTATTTCACTGTTCTGACAGGTGGCACAGAGGTGAAAACAACAACAGCAACAAAAGATAGAGCTGTATCTATAACAGTTCTATCTTGGTAAATAAAAGAGGAAGAAGAAAGATGTAACATATCTAAAATAAACTCACAAAATTAAAATAAGCCTGAGCCAATTTATTTATAACTTGCACTGCTCTTACTGCTGTGTAATTTCCAGACTCTTGTTTAATCTATTAGCTTCCATTTCTGAGGCTTATTATAGGCTTGTATTTTATTTTATTCTTTGTAATTCCTGTTCGTGTCTTCTCATACCACATTCTCTTTTTCTTTATCTTGTCTTTTTTCCTAATCTCTTATGTAAAGCACTTTGTATTGCCTTAGCAGAAGATGACATAAACAAACTTGAGTATTTTGGTTTACTTTAGGTCCACTTCACTACAGCATATTTGAATACGCTGAAGTGGATTAAGTGTCCTCTGTCATTATAATATAAAGGTTAGCAAGGTAGTTGCATAAACTCACACCTTAATCCAACCCTCGAGTTGGCATTTTAATTGTTCCTTATGGGACTGAACATCCATTTTCATTTTAATACACATAGATTTTGCTGCATCTCAATTTAAAGAACGACGCTGGTATTAATCCGATGTCTTCTTTTCTTATAAAAGCTGGTAGCATTAATGTTGTCACGATTCCACATTTTCAGACTGTGCCAGTGTTTGGGTCACTGAAGGAAACAGGATTTGACGCCAAATTTATTTCTATAGTGGCCTCCTGTGTGGGTTGCTTTCATATTAATGCTGTGGCACCAGCATTCATCCAGGTCAGCGTGGCAGACTGTGTGACCACAAGGGCAATGCAATCATCCCAACTGTTACACAGACATCAGTCAAGCTCTCTGCTTTGCTGACCACTGATGTCTGTTGCATTTCGGGAGTATTACTCTATCTTCAGCTTTGGATGTGAGATTTTAAATTGAACGCTACGGAGTCGACAGAGCCAACAGAGAAGTGTCTGTGCACCTTTCAGAGTCAATTATTTGAGTTTTGTCTTTTTCTTTTCTTGGTGTTATATACAAGTCATTTGCAGTCTGTTTTGCACAAGGATACTTTGAACAAGTGTTCATGTAGACACATACGTTAGCCTGCGCTGGTATCAAAACCTCATTAGGTCTAATTTATAGAACTTCTTCTCCTTGTCTTTGTCATCATCACACAAGAGAAGAAACACTGCACTGCTCAATTCAAAGAAATAGCTGATGTGTAGTTCATTAAGTTGCATATTTAAAGAGTTGTAGTGCATTTCCTGGAATTGAGGACAGT
This sequence comes from Zenarchopterus dispar, assembly GCA_028564865.1. Taxonomy (NCBI): domain Eukaryota; kingdom Metazoa; phylum Chordata; class Actinopteri; order Beloniformes; family Zenarchopteridae; genus Zenarchopterus; species Zenarchopterus dispar. The sequence goes on from JAOWBL010022269.1 coordinate 6,903, forward strand.
TTATTATGTGTGCTGAATATAGTTGTTTTTAAAAATTACTTTAGAAATAAAAATTTTCTTTATGTTGACATGCTGAAGGCTAATTAAAATCATTTCAAAATAGCTAGCTTGATTTGTCTCTATGAAATAAAACTGAATTTTTAAATGTTGTTATATAATCTGTTTTTAACTATACATCACCAGCTCATGAGTATCTTTTCCTGCAGTGATTAAAAACTAATGTCGCGTCAAAAGTCTGCCTTTTACTTGGCTTTTTCAGCTTTTCTCCAACTCTCTGTGATCATTCATTGTATTTCAATAAATATGGACCAGACATCAAGAAACCATTAAGCTATTTCTCCCCTTTTTGAATACTTAATATAATGTACTGATTATATTGTGAATATATATTAACCAGCTGTCACTTTCTATCCATGTCCAAGCTGCTGAAATTTCAATTTTATTACTTCATCTGCATCTGACTTAATTAATATGCATATGAGTTTCGGGCAATAATTGGTTTTGAGCACACGCTGTTGATTTGTGCTCATGTCAGCTGCTGGGTGGTCAGCACTATGCTGCCCATCTGTCGTGCAGTGAACAAAAGACCTCATACTCACCGGCCGCTCTCGAAAAGAAATGAGAAAAAGAAAGTCAATAAGACCTCTCACTTTGACAATATTTCTTCTCTTTTTTCCTTAAAGAAAAAAAAAAGCTTGACTATGAAGGTCCAAAGCTGTCAGTGGACAAAGGATAGTACGCTCTTTTTTTTTATCAACCCCTGTGAAGTACTTCTGGGATTTTGGGGGACAGAGACAGTGAAGGTGCACTGAGGGATCATGTTTCTTTCAAATATCAGTCGTCTTCCTCTGGAACATCTGACTCGGTTTGAAAAGGAAAAGCCAGCAGTCCAAGTCTCCAGTCAGTGCAGCAAAGACTCTCAAACTAAGCAGTTTGACTTCTTTAGTGAGGCATCATTCTGAAACCTTCCAAACAGAACTGACGACCATGTACAAGACGCTCCAAATTGTTCTGAAGATTTGAAATGTTAGATCTTGTTTGAAATATTCTGAAAACATTGAATCTGTGGCATACTCTTAAGTCTATCAAGACCATGTCTTTAATACCTCCATTAGCTTGGAAATCTTAAATTTATTTATCTACTTTTGAAAGTAGTAGATAAATAATATTTTTTTAGGGTCCTTGTGTTAAGAATTATTTGATTATTTCAGTATCTTTCCCTTGTTACCACTCTAGCAAGTCAGCTTTGTTTATTTGTCTCAAACCCTTGAATGCTGCCAGTTCTAAGTTGGAAACAAGATTTGTTGTCAACCAAAAATATTTTACTGCACAGACACATAATTCTCCCAATATTAGGTTTCACCTGGCATTTAGCTTTTATTTATCAAATTTTAGCTAGTCTATTATGCAGTGTAGGCAACTATGATCCATTTTTACACATACTTTTTTTTAAATTAAATTGTGGAAAGAGGACAGTCTTAAATGATTTTGGTGTGTTTAATTATGTCCACCACAGCAAGAAACATAGAAATAAAAGGGAGAAAAAAAACCAAAGATGACTCTTGTTGCCAAGGTTACTATTTATGTCCAACTGCCGCTTCGCATGTTTGCGGTCAGCTTTGAGGCTGTGCCCACATGTATGCCTGAAGCGTCGGTGCACGTGCATTTGATTTAGATGACAGATCTTATCACTTCTGAAAACTAATGTGTGAACATCTGTGCCCCAAGACAGCCAGGCAGCCCTCCAACCCTCCTGTCTCACCTTCTCTGTCAAGAGGAGGGACCACATGAGAACTTTGTTAATTTTTTTGGAGCCTGGAGCTACTCAGCCACTCGAAAAGAGACAACGAAGACCCAGAGAACCGATACACAGCTGTGCTGTATACTTCCCTTGTACTGTGTACTGTAGCCCACCTTTTGTACGTGCAACTCAGCAGGCAGATTTGGCAGGCATGTCTTGTGCAACTTGTCACCTACCTTCAGCTAAATTGCAAATATTGATTGCTGTAGCTGCCCACCTTCCACCTATCTTTTAGTCTGTCGGGTCAGACAGCATTCTATTTTTAAGCATTCTTCATTTTCCAGCCGCTGGACTTTGATTTACACCCCCTGAAAACTAATTGGAGAACCAACTGATCACACAAAGCGAGTGTTTTGACCTCTTGACTGCTCCTCCGATGGCGGTTGATCTGTTTCAGTTTTGAGAGAGTCAAAAGGAAAGTTGGCTTGGGAGAGGTTGCTCGTTGAAACAATCATTAGAAACAAACATTAAGTCTGTAGCATTTCTTCTTCTTTTTTTAAACCCCTTATGCGGGTTAGAAAGGCATTGAGTGTTTTACTACATTTTTTGCCACAACAACAACTATTCTTTTAGCCCATAGTTTGTTTCTGAGTAAAACAACGAGGCTTTTAAGTATCCTGTCTTTGTGGGTGTTTGTGCGTATATGTGTAGTCGCAAGGCTTTGTGTTTTTTTTTCTTTTCCCTGCTCCACATGGTGAAGGAGATACCCACAAAAGCTCTGCTCAGACGGCACAAACAGTGCCCTAGTTGCAAACACACAGACTTTACTTTGAATTCTGCTCCATTTGATATTTTGCTCGCAACTTTTCCAAAGTTTTCACGCAGAAGATTAATTGGACTAATATGAAATATTCATGCCTGAAATGTTTAAAGTCACTTGCTTTCATCAAGCTGATAATCATGAATGTGGATCTCTCATGGTATCATTTCTATTCTGTATGTTACTCAAATCATCAGCTTTTGAATCACAAAGGGCTTTACAAAACAGTGAAATATTTATGAATGTAAATGCAGTTTACCAGCACAGTCCAAACAGCATCAGTGACTAATTTTTATGACTGATTTTCTGAGTGGCTGAAATTACATGTAGGATGTGATTTTAGTTTTTCCCATATGTAGACAAAGCTGAAAACCTTGGATATTGATTTTGCTTCCTTGCACAGGGTCAACACGGCCATATTTTGTTGGTCTGCCAATACAGCTAAAATTTATGTCACAGTGGCAATAAATCGGCCAGCTGACAAGAAAGGAATATTATGGTGAAGATGGAATGCCAAGCGTCACAAGTTTTTTAACTCACACTGCTGTCTAGCCCATTTTAACCCCATGGCTAATAATTTTTGACCAAACAAAACTACTGGAAAGACTTACAATTCTTGTTTTAAGTCATATTCTTAACTTTTTGATTTCTTTTTGTGTATCATCAGTAAATGTTGTCTAATACACACACACACACACACACACACTGTCAGCTTGTATAAATTAGCACAGAAGTTGTTGTCTATGTAAGAAGGCTCTTGACTAAAGATCCCACAAGTATGCAGAAAACTGCCAAGGTTAATCAGCGAAAACAGGATGGCCTACATACAACAGGCGTGCCTGGGAGCCTAAAATCCACTGGGAAAAAATATCTGAAGAAGAACTTCTTTCTGAGATAAGCACATGCTTCAGGTTAGAGTGATAATTCGGTCCCTGCCGTGTATCAGAGAGCTTGAGTTCAGGTGCATTATATCGAAACAAGCACAGAAATGCCAACTCAGGAAGGTGATAATAATTACCCTGCAGTGTCATACTAGCGTGTTGCAAAAAAAAAAAAAAAAGAGATTAAATCTTTACTGACACATAGATCTTCAAATGCTGATGGAACATGAACAATAATGCACTTTAAAGAGTTTTAAAGTGCTTGCCCCCATCAAATACTGTTGTAGCCTTTGAGCAGATAATAACCTGATCCCCTGTTCAGTGATAACCCTGAAAGTTATTACAGTTTTGAACACAACAAATACACACACACACAAACACAGGTGGCACTGGTGGATAAAATGCGCAGATGTTTTTGGTGTTTAGTTTGTAGAGCCAAAGGACAACAGAAATGTGGTTAATCATGAAACTCCAGTCAGTTTGAATTCTGGATGTAATCAATGTGCTTAATTGAAACTTTAATATGTTACTATAAATGGTTACAAGCATTTTTGTCAGTCAGCAGTTTGATGACCAAGTTAAGTTACCAATAAGAAAACCGTTTGAAATTTGTGAAGTCTTCATGTTTATGTGGGCTGAAAAGGAAATCCTCATGTTCACCCAAAATAACACAATTATCATCAACGGTTGTGAAACTAGCAGGATTTAAAGACTTCACTTAAACAGGGATCTTATTTAAACTTAAAAAATGGATAGTAAGAGCTGAACTGTTTTCCAGTATATCCAATTTCCACTATATTAAAAAGAAGTTGTCTGGTCTTGGTAATAAAACTACTTTATCCTTGGCTGAGACTGTGATCTTTCCACCTCACTAACACCATCTCCAGTCAGGATTGTACTAATGGCACTCATGGTAATTACCCTTATCGATCTCTCCAGAGGTATCAGACTCAAGAAATCAAAGCAAAAGGAATCTAATCGCAATGCAAATAAAGTTAGTTAGGCAGTTGGAGATGGAAGTCATGGCTTTTTTTTTCCTTCCTTTTCCCTTTTCAGGGGGTAAAACATTCAATTATTAACTCAAACTCCTTTTGTTGTGTTTTCAGTAAAAGGCAGGCAGCGGTTACGTGCAGAAAATAACTTTGTGAGAGAGTGAAGTGGGATTATTTTTGTGTAATAACAACACTTTGCAAGAAAAATGGCTTTTTGGTCAGATCAAACAAACATGTCTTCAAAGATTTCTAAAATGCTCCATTGAGCAGCGTCTTTGATTATCAATCTACATTTAAACAAGTTGCAGCACAACTGTAAATATGACATTTATAACTCTCATAGACCACATCTCTGAATTGCATATCTCCTGTTTGTAAGCCAAGAGCAAACAAATGCCATCTTTGGCTTTTAACCTTCCTCTTGTGTTATCTTTCTGTTCCTATTTTTCATGTTAAATGAGTTTACCCCATGTCTTAAATCAACCAAAAATTTACCCTAAAAACATAGATTGATCATCCAGTTTGTTCTTTAAATCTTGGTTACCTTGTTCAGCTTCCTTACCCATGGAAGGAGTTGTTTCAGTATTTTTCTTGTGGCTTCATGAACATCTTTTTTTACAGCATATCTCTTGTTTTCATGCTAAAAAAAAGATAAAATGGATCTAGAGAGAATTTTATGAATAAGTATAAAGTTTTTATATTATCTGACTACTAGTGTTAAATATTAGGACATATCTCTAAAATAAAATTGTTTAATTTGTATTTTATTTTAATATTATTAACTATATCAGCATCTGTGGTGTTAAGTGTAGATTTCAACCCATATGTATTTATGTCATCAAAAAGTCATAGAAGTATTGTTTTGTTTCTGTTTTTGTTTTTTCCACAACTGTAGTATCACACATGACAATGTAACCATGGAGTCCAGTTACCATATTGAGGAATACAAGTTTTACCTAATTTTTTTCAGGAATGCCACAGATAGGTTTTCCCATATAAATCTGTAGATTTCATGCATTTTTCATCACAGGCATGCACAGTATTTACCATTCTGCACATGCCTTCCTGAAAGGAGAATTTTCCACAAAAAGGGGCAAAACATTCATCTCCTGTCACCTCCAGCCCTAGGTTGAACGTCAGTGGACTTTTTGATGATTAGTGGTAACCAAAATGATCCCAGTGGTTATTTTGAGGAGATTTGCAGTAGCTGCCCATCTATGTAAGCCAGGAGACACTGAGCTCCAACAGATGTACCTCTTTTTGGCTTGTAGGTTCCAGCCGGACATGAACATCGGACTCAGATACCTCTATCTCCCCTGGCTGATACTATATTGTCCTCCTCCTCAGAAACCTGCTCATCCATCTCATTATGCTGCTCTGTGTTCTCTGCCTCATATTCAGAAAAAAATATAATCTAAAGTGACTTATTTGAAATCTTATTGTTTGCATGCAGCAAACTGGAGATGCATACTGTGGAAGTCACCTACTCTAAACCGAGTTGGTCTGTGCAAGCGTTATATTTCTGTACATTCCTGTCTGGATGCAAAATGTGAGAGGCTATCAGTAAAAGGAGAGAAGCTGGTTGTCAGTGGGCTGTTGGCCGTCGGTGAACTGACAAAGTGTTTATGATTTCATTTTTGCCAATAATTATTATTCTGTAATCTTATATTATAGGTGGGTCAAAACTGACCCTGAGATGACAAAAGTAATCGATTGCATATCAACATTTTGTAATTTTGTAAAATCATTACTTTTTGTTTTATTTTGTTTAATTGAAGGCGCCTGACAAAGTCAAAAAGTGTTGATACAGTGAATAACTTTAAATGGTACTTTTAAACATTTAAAACCTAAAAACAGGTCAGTGTCAGCCTTAACACAAGAGAAAGGTTAAGCGACATTTTGTGGCTCATAAATATGAGCAACCTGTCATCGACAAACACACGCTGCATATGAATGAGAAAGATTATGTGTGTGCTGCGTTTCAATCAGTCCATGATGGCTTTGTGCTGTGTGTGTTTCTGTGTGAGTGTACACAAATGACAACAGGAAAGGAATATGCAATATTTACCTGAATTCCACCTCTAGTAGTCCAGCCTCTGCATTCTTATGCACAGGCTGAATTCCAGGTTTCTTTTTCAAAAAAAGATTTTCTTTCTACATCACCTTGTCCTGCGCCAAAAGGATATACATGTTAGTTATTAATAATGCATCTGAAAATATGGGGAAATGGCTCACTTAAACAGGTCTGAGGGGGGAAATACCTGTGACGACTACATTCAAGAAACATAAGTTTAAGTATAAGCAGCAGTAAGTCAGAATGAAGAAGTAGGCTTAAAACGTTTTTGATTAAAAATCATTTATTGCCAGTTTTGCATGTACAAACATTACCATCAACAGCTGTAATAGTTGTAGTTAATCTAATATACCTCAGAGAACATTTTTCTGTCGAAAATGTGTGAAAAAGATAACAGCATGAGCACCATTTATTGACAGTGTTAGGATATCAAATGGAGGCAGAAAGAGAGGGAAGAAGACATGTGACAAAGGGCGAGGACATCAGGCAGGGAAGGCTACATGAGGACTTCAGCCTCCATATACATGTTTCCCTCTAATCCAGATAAGTTATATGGCAATACTTGAAGAGCAGAAGGTGATTTCAAACACCAGAGAAATCAAAAGAGTAAACTGTACTTGCTCATGTTCTTTAAGACTGTGAGTGTAATTTCTACTTGTACATTCCTGGCAGCACACAACCTATTTAGGACCATATTTATTTAATGCATGCCTCCCACTACAATACAGTTCACCTATGAATGCAATATAACTGAAAAAAAAAACCCAAAGTCAATATCAATTCTTTCTCAAGCTGCTGCAAAACATGTCATCAAAATTATTAAACATGCTGTGAGTATGCGTGCTTCCTCATTTAAATTTGGCCCTGAAATGCAGTTGCTTTGCTTGAAGAGAGCTGGGATGGGACATGACCCCCATGGCTCTGAATAGGGAGAGAGTGGGTATAGCTAATGGATGGACATTTGTACTAGGAAATTCTTGTTTTGTTGGTTTTTTAAAAACAAGTCTTAAAAAAAGAGGCCAAATATATCCCATTTTCAACCAGGTATTTCTGTTGACATCCATAATTGACACAATTTAAAACTTTATAATGCAGGTGCACATTAAGGTAGTGACACACACATATATATATATATATATACACACATACATAAAAAGGGAAATAGCGTTGTCAGTGAACTTCAGTGCAGTTTTACACATTTAATTTTATCACATTTAATTTATTACAAAGTACACCATCTGTGCACAATGTGGCAAGATTGTCTGTTTCATAAACATAAAAACGCTCTGTGTCAAAGCTGATCAAGAAACAATTGACAATTTCCCCACCTTCCATTAAAAACAAATTTCTGCTGAGTTTTAGGAGCCACATAATTGGCTTCATGAGGTTTATTTTCTTTCCTCCTGATGGACTGTTGGCATTACTGTGTAATTACTTTAAATGGGTAGAAAACAAAAGCAAAATGTTGAAAATGTGTAATCTAGCACCTTGAGAGTTGAGAGCTTTTCCAAAGGATCTCATAGGACACTATCACCATGGAAATGATCAGTCTTGGAAATAGAAACATGCTCTATAATTTATTTGTCATAGTGTGTTTGTGTATGTGAGACTGTCTGTTTCTTGCTGAGAAGGTCACAAATATATGTTGTTAAATATATGTTGTTATGTGCAATATGTAATTATGAGTTTTAATAGCTTTCAGTTGCACAGTTTAAAACAGGACCCAAATTCAAGAGGAAGCTGGTAAACTGGAAAAAATGAATTGAGTTTAAGTAAATGTATAAGTCACAACATGAAAATAAGAACATTTAGAAGCTATTAGAAAGTTTACCAGTTACAAGAGGCGTATCAATCCACAGCTGCACTAGCGGGGACTCAGAGGGAGTTATTAAATGTACAGACAGCACGAGAGTATCCCTTCAAACAAATAAAAACCCCAGTATCACGGTAAATTATCCTCTTTTTATGTAGTAAAGTATATTTGTAAAATACATCAGAGCAGTTGGTATCATACTGCAGACAGCAGTTTGAGTAATCAGGGAAAATTCTGGCAGGGAAGTTGAATTTAAAAATGTAAATAATCGTTTGTTGAATGTCATGTTGTTCAACCCTGTTCTTCCTGGAGCTGGAGAATTAATTATATTTTATAGTTGATACAGAAAAACAAAATAAAAGCTAATGTCATGCAATGCTGTTCTTGTTTTATGTGATCCATCACTTCATTTCCATTTATACAGTACTCTTGCTGCTCTTACAAGCCAATTTCATGACTCATTTTATATACATCATAAGTAAAGCTTGAGAGAAATCTAATGCTGACAGTCAGTAAGTGATCAGGTTTCAATTGCATTACAAAAATGAAGAACTGATTATAATGTTGATTTTTGGTTCAACATTTTTTTTTATTGCTGTCTTATTCTTTCATAAGTGTCTATTTCTGTATTATTTTCCTTGTAGTGCCTGCTCACAGGCAGAATACTCGGTGGATTTAACCACTTTATTACAGGATTGAATAAAATGAGAAAAACAGGCACCTAGTCCTTAAAAATGTTTGAAAAAAACCCCAAACGCTGCTCGTGGATTAACATTTAGTGTCTTTTAAACCAAAGAAAAGGCCAAAGGGAATTGAAGTCTGACTTTTATTACCAATTTACCAACTGGTCCTCATCACTTGAGGCAATGTGAAAAGATCAATCTAATTCTGTTTATCCATTTACTCCTGCAGGCGCACACAGACTGACAGACGGAAAGGAATCACAGGGAGAAGCAATGGTTAAACAGTTTAGCTGTCCCAACTGAAAATACAAATTATGTAGAATAAGTTGATTATATTTTGAGAAAAACTAATTAGGATAGAAACTGTATGTTGTTTTTCTTTTGAAAGAGATGTTAAGGGGAAATAATGGACAGTTAAAAAGTTACAGCAATCTGACTGCTTTCCTTAGGAGATGAATCAAAACTTGCAGCAGTGCCACTTCACTCGAAAATGTTATTGACATTGGGTTAATGGAGCTGCAGGAAATGAGGAGAGTGGTTAAAGAGATACAAAAGGAACAAATAGTAAAATAGCTGCCACAGAAGCCAAACGAAGTCAGCCTAAATGGCTCTTATTTCTATAGATGCAGGGAGGAAGAGTCTTAAGGCGCTGGGGGCCACTGAATGCTTTTTACATATAAACCCTATCTTCATCTGTTTCCTTTCTTTTTAACAAATGCAATCCATGAATATTTTGGCCTCTGAAGGGACAGATAAAAACAACTTTTTGTCTAGTTCAAATTTAACTTAACAAAGGCACCTGGTATTAACATCTGTCCTGACTAATCCAATCACAAGTGGGGAACTATAATAAAAGCTCCAGTGATGTATTTCAGCAAAAATTAAGATCCCCTTACTCAAACCATATTTCAGAGGTGGTCCCCAAGTGACCACATTCCTTTAGAAGTATAAATCCACGGTGTTCTGGCTACACTGATGAGATGCTTACATAACTGACATCTTCTGTGTAGGCCTGTGACCTCTAAGTTCTCAAGACCCACTGGCTCCATGCTTTAGATATTTCCTTCCTCATTGCACCTGATTCAAATGAATGGATCTCTAGCAGGTCTGTTAATGACACATTCGAGCCACGGGTGTTGGAGCAAGAAAACAACTAAAACCGTGCAAGTGGAGGGATGTACTAATTCACACGACAATAGCATCACATTACAGTGCGAAACAACAAGCCATAACAATCAACAGCAAGACACAACAGTCTTATTAACTTGTTTTATCATCTGTGATGTTTTGATTTAGCCCCCATGTTTTTCTTTCTTAGTTTTATTTCCTGCGGAGGAGGAAGTTTGTTCTTTATTTTTTCGGGGTGAGTAGGTGTGGTTCAACGCATTTCTGCCTTTGACCTGCAAAAAAAAAAAAAAGAAAAGAAAAGAAAAATGCATTTGGTTTTTCAAAAAAAGAGATGATTTCCTCCCTTATTTGTGCACAGGTGGCGGAGTGAGACCTGATCACAAGTTGTCACTCTAGATGACACACATTAGTGCTGCCTGTGAACAGATGCACTTAAAACTATTCACTTGTGATTGTATCCCTCAGGATGTCAACATCAGGTTTAAACACTGCTGAAGTGTAGAATAAGAGATTAGTCTTGAGTTGATCTGATCATAGTAGTCATTTGAGACACACCAAGATGAACGTGAACAGACACATTAGAGCTGTCCACTTGTGAGTAGCTCACTCAGAATGAATGTTAATACCAGGTCTAAATGGAGCCTTAGATTCATTACTATGTTTCTTCATACTGTCAGAAAGTTATTTCCTGTGCTTTCCTGTCTTTCTCCTGTTAAGTGGTAAAAGTCTGATTAATTCATACAAACACTTACTGAGAAAATTAGAAAAATCTGTCACCCCTACATCTGTGTTTGTATTTCAACTAACCTTTGACTAATGCAAGAACCACCTCATTTATCATCCTCAGACTCCTGTCCGACTGCTCTGAAACCTTTTGACGTGACATGGTGTCTTTCCAGGCAGGGTTATGTTTCACTTGTATTTGAAAAGGTCACTGGGTCACTGGAAATCAGCAGTTTGGCTTGTGGGTATTGGAATTTCCTGGATTTGCTGTATCTTGATTTTTTTCTTTACACTTGTTTCGCAGCAGTCATACTGATACATTACTTCTTTCAACACAGTTACAATTTCTGTATACCTGTAGTATATTTGTAGTGCTGTTCCCAGCTCATCTCACATAAATATGTTCAATCAGATTTGGTGTTGAAACCACCGATGCCAAGGCCAATAGAAACGGCATTAATGATTTTGCCACAATAGACATGGATTCTAACATTGCCAAGAGCATTTTTGGATACACAAATCACAAAATAAAGGTTTAGTGTTGTTGGGAGTGCAACTTTTTTCCCATATCTGTTGATGTAATTTTATTTCTTATGAGCACAGCACCCTGAATGTGTGTCAGCATTCACCCATGTGAGACTCCAAGAACTGAGGGAGAAGATTGGCTATTTTCGTTCATCCATTTTCATCCAGTCTTTAAATCCATCTCTGCGCCTCTTCCTGCCCAGTGTCTATCTATTATTATTAGGCATGGTTTGGGCACTCCAGCCACAGAACCCCATTTTTACTGTTTTCTTAATGAACTGTGTGTAACACCTCTACCATTTTCACAGAAGAGTTATTTTATACGGGCTAGATTCTTCAGCATAATGTGGTGATAAGGCTTGGTTATTTTGTATATTTTTATGAGACCAGCCAGTGTAGCCCTTGTGAAGTGCTTGCGAAGTCAAAGATATGCTTCAGAGACTTATTTAATTCAGAGTCAAAGATTGTGTTTTCATGCCCCAAAGAGCAGATGGCATTTCAGTATTTGTTTGAAAAAAATTAGGGAATGGTGAAGATAAAGCGATAAATGAGGTAAGATTTGAAAGTGTGTTTTGGGTTATGAAATAGTTCAATGAAGGTGTAAGCTGCTTGCTGAGAATACTTGATCTCACCTCATGCTTTTCTAACATCATTATGGCATTACAGATGACTGGCTGTGTGTAACTTGAGCCAGGTCTTTTATAAAATCTCTCCCATAGAGTTTAAGAATAAATGGCTCAAATTAGATTGGGTTTCCATCCTGCCTCAGTTACTTCAAATTCAGCAACATCAGTGCTCACGGTTTCAAGCATCTGGAAAGAAATAAATTTAAATGAATAATCTTTAAAACAGAGTGTTAGCTTTTTGAGTCTTTGTGTATAGTTTTATGAGTGTGACACTGCATTAATTCTATGAAACCCATAAAAATATCCCTCAAAGTTCACAATCACATTGTGCTGTGAGGTCATTTCTCAGTAAAAGCTTCAATGAAGATAAGATTTATTTTCCTATGAAGTGCTTCACTCAAATTATAATATTTCCACTGTACTGCAACACTTAGTATCAAAACAGTCAGGATAGCTATAATTGCTTCTGAAAATACATGTGCATTTAACACCTTTTGTCAGTACATGCAGTGAAAATAGTGGCAGTGCAATAGAGAACTATCCAGTAGCTACTGCATTTAATTGGCTTATTAGAATTGAAAATACAACTGAAAATAGAACTTTGATTTCTATAAGGAACAATGTAGTCTGAGGTAGGAGTTTAAGGTTTAATTAGTATGAACTACTGAATGTAAAATTCATGTGTCTCATGGAAGTTAGGACTGTGTGTGACTACAGATAACTTAAGCGTTGGTCACAAAGGTTCTTACAAATGATGGGTTCATATGAATCTCCCAGTTCCTACAAAATCTGGAGTTTGTAGACATTTGTGGAGGGCTCCTACTGCCTTTTTAGGAAGTTGGTACAGCTGTTGTTTAATTCTTAAGAGGAACTTGAGGCATTGTTGAGAAAATTAGTTTATTTTTTTGTTGCTCACTGGCCATAGAGTTTTTATGTTCTTCGTAAGGCTGCCTTGGAACCTACCTACAGTATACTTATGGCTATCTTATGAAAACTGTTGTCGTAAGGTGGCCATACAACATCTTTATGTGCAATTCACAACAATCTCAAGTGGTTGGTAGGAAGATTATATGGCTTTCAGCAGATTTTATTGGGGTATAAAAGTGGCAGCCCTCCAATATCTCCAAACATGCTGAGAAGACCTTCTATTGCCGTAGATGCAGGATGAAGAAGAAAATCTAGTCATTGTAGCTGCTGCTTTCATTCAGCAGTGGCAGGACCTGGAGAGAAGATGTGGTGCTGGTGGGTGTGGTCATGGATACACCTCTACGGCCAGTACGAGACTCTGTTCCATGAGCTGGACCACAAGTCACAAGCTGACTACAATGTACTTTCGCCTTATGAACACCTTACTTATGCCTTAATTCTGCCTTACGAATGACTGGGGGCTGTTCACATGACTGCCACACAAATCTCCACTGATACAGCATTCATAGGAACACTGTAAGGGCCCCTCAAGAACAACTTAATGTGTTCTTGGGGGATACTTAGGGCTACTGTAGGAATATGGGATTCCGGAATGGTCTCCTGATCTTAAATAATTCATAAACACTGTGTGCTGTTCTCCAAGGTTGCTCCTAAGGCATTTTAACTTATGAAGACCTAGGAAGAGAGCTTTCACAACATGTTTGTAGAAAATTTTGGATAAGACCATTGATCTGGCCACAAACTTAAGAACGGGCTACAAATTCTGGATTCTTATAAGGCTGCCTTAAGGCCGTAGGAAACAGTCCAAAAATTGTTCGTAGGGTGTTTGCTTTAAGTGTCTAAAGCCTTGCTGGTGGTTTCTCTTAATTTATTGCATGAGAGCCTAAAGTCCAAGATGAGCTCATTTCTTTTTGATGGAGAGGAAAGTGAATAATGTAATAAGGGTTATGTTAGTTTCCGTATGGGGATTAATAAAATATTATTCATTTCAGTTCAGCTTAACTGAACTTTAACCTACTTTGAATACTTTAATCTGTTATATGTATATGTCAAATCTGTAAATAAAAATAATTACAAATTATATTTTGATGAAATCTTCATTAAATATGTTTGAGTGTATGGTACGAGCCATTGCGATATTACAGACCCAGATCAAATTAGAGTTAATCAGCATTCCCGTCTCCAAATACTTCCAATGTCACATCCTGTTGCATTTGATTTGTTGCTGAGGTGAAACGCGTGCAGCTGTTGCCACAGAATTACAAAAGGCTCCCTAAGTTTTAAAAGAAGAAAAAAAAAGCTGAAAATAAATAGCTGAAAACAGTGCTTTTGTGCTGTATACCTGTGGTATTTTTCACAAATATTTCATAAATATCATTGAAAAAATAATCAATGTTCTGTAACAGAGTGGTCCTAGATGGAAAATCTGAAAGTCATTAAGATTCATTGGTGGAAAGTCATGAACATTTGTGCAAAATGTTACTGAATATCATCTCCAATTATAATTTTGGCTTTCATAAAAAATGGATGGATATTGAGTTTCTTGTTCTCCTCTTTGAGTCTTGTTTTCTTGTATTTCTTTGGCTCCCATTCTTGTGTGTTATGATAGCTTGCTTTACTTCCTGTTTAAGTTAGAAAGTCTTACCATGCAAAGTTCCCACATATAGACTTGCGCACTTGTCACAGTTCATGCCCAGCAATTAAGACTTCAGAGAACGTACTTCAGAGGATGGGAGGATGCATTCAAATCGTCTAGTCCGCTGTTCTTCTGTGGAACAGCAGGTCACTTGTGTACTTCATGAAATCAAAGCTCAGCTGGCAGCTCAGGCAAATGACTACTACACACTGCTGGATTTCAGCAGTCATAGATCATTACAGATCTTTACATCTCGCACTGTACTACTAGGATCTGCTTCATCTTGGGTAAGAGATCAGAAAAGTATGTAGAGACTCAATAACAATGAGCTCTCTGAGTCATAAGTTACAACCTGATGTGGTTGGATATAGGATTACCTCATTATCATGCACCAAATAAAGAAACAAAGTGTGAGAATGAAGTGCTCTGCAGTAGCTGTTATGTGTTCTGGAAATTCTTTAAAAAAGAAGCAGCAAAGAAAGAATGTGGTCCCAGAAGAGATCAACTTGGGATGCTCGTCTCGCAAAGGGAATTCGACATAAGTAGTTGTGATACAGTAATATCACCCAATTGGCATATACAAACAATATGTGTGATCTCCACCAAAATGTGCATCTTTTTATAGAGTCCCACAAAGCTTGATTTTTTTCGTCCTTCACTTCCATATTCTTCCTCTTTGTTGTTGTTGATGATGATGTTGTTTTTTTAAGGAATCACTACAGGTCACAACAATACATAATTTCAAGTTGCCCTTCAATTAGCTGATCAGCAAAGACTCCTAGGATATCTGGCACTGTCAGAAAAATATGTCAGGCAGTCTTTGGTCACAAGATCAGTGTGACCGAGGTCAGAGTACTGCTCAGATTGAATGATATGAGCTTTTTTGGATATACAATGAAAAACTTTCCCACGATTTTTTCAGGACTGCTGCTTTTTATCTGTGACAGACGCACTTTTAAAAATCAAATAAGGTTGTGATTTTCTTTCCCAACACATTTTGTCATTATTGATATTTATGACATTCCTGAGGAGGTAAGCAAACACACTAGTTAGCCCCTCTGCTGTATGTGACCACTTGACCTCATCAAGAATTTGTGTAACTGAGAGGTGATGCTGAAAATTTTATGGGGCTTTTTCCTGCCTTAATTTCTGCCCTGCCGTCTAGTCATGCAGGAAAGATTCTGGCACCCTTATTATCACGATTGATGAGCAATATCTGGCAAACCAAATGGGTCTCTACTCATGACCGTAGATGCTCAGCCTCACCTTCCACAGCCAGAGTGACTGTGCAGAGACAAAAAGGACTGAAATAAGACATTCAAATAGACCCATGAAGTTCTAAATGAGCAATCTGAAAAAAAAAAGTATGTGTAAATGCCAGTATCATTGAGCTATAGAGTCTTTTTCAATTTAGGTGTGGCACCAGCACAGGGACAGATGATCTACGTGAATTGTTTGCTTATACATGTGCTTGGATCTGTCAGACCATAAGCTGGAAAAGTTTTATAAATATTTAAGGGGTTATTCTGAAAGACTATACTGGTCTGAAGGTTTTGTGGACTGTTGTGATCCTGTGTTGTGTTTTTAAGTGTGTATTATTTTAGATTTATGTTGTTTTCCTTCACTGAGTTCAATTTTATGTAGTCTTAGTGGCTTTCAAGTACAGTCAAACATATTTTTTCATTTTTATTTTATTTTATCTTTTTCCAGTGATATTGGTTCAATTTGACAGTAATGGCTTGTACTTTGGAATTTTAATTCTTGTCAGATGAGGAAACAAGAGCTAAATCCCAGGACACTAATAAACTGCCAACTATCATCAACACCTTACGTACTATGAACACATTACTTAATCAGCCCGACAAAGTACTGACTCACTGGACACGTCACCATTTCCAGTGGGTGAGTGGATGCTGTCTCATGCACTTTTGCAGAACAGAACCTCTGCACTGGCGTCAACCTACACTCGCTTAGTGTAAAGGGCAGAATTACAACATAAAAAGGTACTTATTCTTGATTTTTTTTTCAGTTTGACAAATTAGACTTACAAATCCAAGGAAATCTTTTGTCCAGCCTTGAATTGTACAGATATCATGATTTTAATAAATATCCCATGTTTAATTTGCCCCATTTTCTCTTGCTTTCTGCAAATGCCATGTTTAATAAATTGCATTTGCAACCTCAAACCTTTGAAAAAGGATCAGTAAATGATGAGTATTGTGGCTAACTGGCATAAATCTGTAATCTAGAGCAATGCTGGGGCTCTTGTCCAAATGGGGGCATCAGTTGCTCACCTCCTTACAATTTCTAATACAAAATATATAAAGTTACGCCCTTTCCATTTCCACTGGGCATTACTGATTAAGCCTTGCTTCATGCACCATTAATTTCAGCAAAACAAAGTACCAGAGTGCAAATGTGAACCTTATTCTTCACAGTTGGACTCTCTTCTCGTCTACGCTTTTCATAGGAAAGCACCGGGTATGATAACAGCATGCCATTTTCCTCATGCAGCTTGCAGGGGAATTTCAGAAATCAGGAGTAATAAAAGTCATTTTCTACAACAAACAAAAATGCCGCTGAGATTACAAATGACTGTTTTGTTTATATTTCCACAAACATTGTTTATATGCAGTGTGTTGTCTGAATAATAATACCATTTGTAAAGAGTGCTCTTGTATTGTCAATTACATGTTTACTTGTCATCCTATGCCTACACATTGTTTTAGAAAGTGGATTTTATTTGAATATTGTTCATCCAGCCATCCCCATCAGAAATGTAAAACATTAGTATATGCATCTGTTGGAAGACAATAGTATGACACATCAATGGAAAGGTAGTTTGAGGTATGAGCATTAGACTAATTATTGTTCAGCTAAAACCCATTATTTGACTGGGAATGGTAAATGCACATTCCTTGATGTAGAGCTAAATCGCCTTTAAGCGGTCGAAGTCTTTCATGTGTTTAACCTCGTCTATTTTAAGAAAAGCTTCTGAAGCCTCACATCCATCAGTTCTATCGCTCCTTTTTCTTTTTCTTTGATTACTCTGGGATGCCTCTGAACATAAAGAAATGGTATTCATCCTCAAACAATGAGTCCAAATCCATCACCATGGTTACCAAGTGAAATGGATAATGCCAATAGCTTGCTGATGTTTAATCTCTAAGTGGCTCTAATTGTATGTGTGATCCAGTCCTTTGTGTCTGTCTCTCCTTGCATCCATTGACTACAGGCTGCAATGGTATGATGTGATAGATTCTGGTGGGCATTGCTGTATTGATCACATCTGACCTTTCTGAGGCAAATTGTAATATGTCTGTGTGACTTATTAAGTCTCTAGAGATGGAGTCTCATGAAAGGAATATGCTTATTGAAAGAGTTAAGGATAGTAAATGGGTTTTATCCACACAATATAATTAGCTTTTTTCAAAAGTAGCTACAAGTTACTAAGTATTACTAAAATGACCAAGGCTTTTTTGCTCAAAATCTAGAATTATATGTATAATATGTAACTGATTTTAAGAAGCATCATCTGGCTCTCCCAGTCTCCTGCTCTACTAGCAAAAATCACACAAAGTATCTTTGCACTCCCGTCCCAACGGTCTCACACAAGTACTACATACTTTATTGCAATAAAGCACTATATCACACATCAACAATGATGGTCAATAATAGTTGTAAGATGAATTCAGCTCACAGTTTTTTGTAGTGGACATGAAAGCAGATGTTGCTCTGATCTGGGTCTGTGATGTCACTGTACCCTTTCAGTATATACATTAACCTCAACTCCACATACGCGCTCTCATCAAAGCAGAATAATGTGCACGCTCCTCAGGCTCTGCTTTCTCTCAAGTGGTTATTAGTCATCCCACAGGGCATGTGAACTATAGTATAAACACATTAAATCAGAGAACTAATTATGTTTGCACCATCAGAGCTTTTGCCTGTTTTGGCAAAGACACAAACACTGCCAATGTAACGATATTAACACAGCACTGTTGACAAAAACAGAGATGCCTAAGGGCACAGAGAATCTTCTAAGCTTCAAGTTGTCACAGACACCTTGGATGGTTCTTCAAAGCAGAAACAAACAAACACGTCTGGACAGAAATATGTTAAATATGGCCACAGGAGAGCCACTGCATAAATCTACAATATAATATATTTAAAAAAAAAATACAAGCTGACACAAAGACGAAGTTGGCAATAAGATGCAAACAGATGTAACAACAAAGCAATCACTTAGAAGCTGGTACAACCTCACAAGGACCTCAACAAATTCATGACCAACAAATAAAGATAACATAAGAGAGAACAAGATGCTGAACCAGCTGCCAGAGACGCTCACAGATGGACCTACAGCTACTCGGCTGTGACTCGCTCTAAACCTGACCGCTAAAATTAGATCACCACACTTTTCGACTGAGAATAAAAAAGGTTTGTTGTTATGGCATAATAAAGTAAATATCCTTTAAACAACCTGCTTACATGATACTGCAAAAGCAAAGAATCTGTCACTAAAAGAACTAAATCATTGTAGTGATGGATGAGAGGACTAAAGTTTGGAAATTTCTGTGAAAACGAAAAGAAAGGTTTTTTTGTTTGTTTGTTTTTTGTTTTAAAAAAAAATTAAGAAATGATTTGACCTAAACAAATTATGGTGTAGTAGCTGTTATTTCAATTCTGGATATTTGTAACAATTGTAATTTAAAATGCATATACCTCATATTAGCAATTAGCAGAGCAGACTTTGCTTGCTATATTTTTTTAAAACATTAATTTCATTCTTGTG
This sequence comes from Zenarchopterus dispar, assembly GCA_028564865.1. Lineage (NCBI taxonomy): Eukaryota > Metazoa > Chordata > Actinopteri > Beloniformes > Zenarchopteridae > Zenarchopterus > Zenarchopterus dispar. The sequence goes on from JAOWBL010022269.1 coordinate 26,267, forward strand.
TATTTGTGAGACAAACTATTGTGATAGTGAGACACATGATAGTTCACATGCTAGAAGAAACTTTAGGAGTGTTTGCATTATGATCACTAAATCAACTTTTTTTTCCCCCCTTACTAAGATGACTGTAAAAGTGAAGTCAATGCTTATCCCAAGAAGTAAATGGTACCCTTGTGTTGGATCAACAGAAGCATCCAACTTCTAAATCATTTGTTTTTTATGTTACAGTGTTCCAGAAGGAAACTGGCTGCCAAAAAATGGCTAATTTATATTAATCCAAACAGACACAGTGGTCAACTGCAGTGACGGAGGTGCTCCAGGATTAACACTTTACTGCACTCTTCACTGATGCCACTTTTTTGTAACATATGTATCATAGTGGTTCGTGTTTACTCTTCGGTTCAAATCTACTGTATTCATAATGACTATGATTGTTTTTGCTGCTTGAAAACTACCCAATTGATATTATCAAACAGTATCACGAGCACCATGCTCTGGTAAGCTCCTCAGCCAAATATGGTTAGATAAGTGCTACATGCTACGGCCAAGAAAATCACACAAACCTTCATTCTGTCTGTGCCACCGGTCTTAATGAGCTGGTGGGGGTTGCAAGCACAAATCACTTACTGCAAGACTGTCAACGCTGAGTCTTCATCCATCTAAAATTCAACTATGCCAGAGTAAAATGTTGCCACTTAGCATGTACTGTGCAAAATTGAGGTGTGATTGTTTCTGAAAGATCACACTGAACTTGTAACCTTCAGAGGTACACTGAGTGTGTGTTAGAAAACATGTGAAAGTGCAGAAGAAAGAGACACATCCACAGTCCTTCTTCACTTCAGAACGGAGCCTGCAGTTTGTCAGAGCAGTCATCCTTCAAGACTTTGATCACAGAAGGTAGTCTCCACTTACACTCGGGTGCAAATGAAAGCAGGTTGATCTTCACCAGCTTCACAGCTTGAAATACTTTGCATTCTCTTACCACCTCTTTCTGTTATTGACATAAGCAAGCCTGAGAACCATTATTTTCCTCACATTTTCTTACATTAGATCATGTATCCTCTGCTTCCTCTTCAATATTTAAAGCGACCCTGAAATATTTAAATCTGTCTAAAAAGTCTAATGTGTTTCAAGTTTATGTGTCTTATATATTTACTTTTGGGTAAAACTAGAGAAACCCAGGACCCCCAGCCTTCACCCCCCCACCTCCTTGATGACTCTATCCATCCAGAACAAAGCAAAATCAAGGTTTAGGAGTTCTTAGTGAATACATTAAGAATAAGCGTATTCATATAAATATTTTGGACATCTCTTATAAGTGGTCCTTGAACAGCAAGTCCCTCTCATGAATTGAATTTATGAGAAAGGCACATACCCCTCCAAATAAGGATTCACTGTTGATGGAGTATGTTTAAGTAAAAACCACGATATGTGGTGAAAAAGAATAGTTCATGGACCTGGAGCACAATGTTTAGTCTATGAAAAAAAATTAGGAACATTTCAGTAACAAAAGGCTCAAATAAAAAAGCCGTCCTTAGTCACACTGGCAACGAACATGCCTTTGGCCACTGGAAGATGTAAAGTTCCCTCGTCAAGATATAAAAAAACCTAAAATGAGAGCTCCAGAGCAGGAGCCTGGATTATGTAGTACCAAGAAACATCTGAAGGACCTAACAAGAGAAACTGACACCTTGTTGAGTTTGAATGATTCAGCTAAGAAAACCCAGAGAAAAAAACATAAACAAAAGAATATTGTGTTAAATATATGAAGCAATTTCTAAATATACTTCAAACTTTGCCTAGTTGCTTTTATCTAGTAGTAAGTGTCTGAATACTTATTTGATTAGATACATAACAACAAAAACACTCCAACTTTATATTGTCAAATGTTCTGTATGTGTACAAATGAATGAAAGTCGTTTAACTGAATCTACAAATAAAATTACCCTGAAGGAAAAAAATAAAGGACTTATTGAAAACTTAAAAGGTTCTGAAAGCTGCCACCGGTGTTTGTAGAAATATATGACATACAGTGTCTGATCTTGATGTTTCTGCTAAAATATCTGAATTCTTCTCTTTTGCATTACAAACAGTATTGTATCATTCGATTGGGGATTTACAATGCACCATAATAAATTATCCACTTAATTTTGTGCTCAACTTGTCCAAAGAAGCTAAAGATTAAAGTAGCAATAGCAGCAATTATTTCCTGCTTCAGTACCAAGAGATGGAGATTATTAGGAGTTCATCAATGCCAATACAGTTGGTAAAATGCTACTCTTAATGATTTAAAGCAAATTATAAGATTTTGTGAATATGTAAATCTTAGAGAATTTTCAACAATGAAAAAACACTAATTAGATTTAAGTTTCTAGATAATTTTCCATCCGCCCTTTTCTCTGTAATTATTATCACATCAGACCATAAAATCTTCTGTATATTGAAGCATAACATACTGTCTGTAATTTTAAACGTATTAGCATAACATTAGGCCCACTTTCTGCTCTGATACATAACTAATTTTGCTGCATTGATTCATTTTGATTAAAGTTTGTCTATTCAGCAGTTTGGTCATGATAATGAAAAAGCATAAATGAAGACATATTCTTAATTAAAGACTTTTTGATGCCACCAGCTTCATTATCATTAGTGTATGGATATATTACATTAAATTTAAATAGATAGCATTAGTGGTCATTGTATACCTTTTTCATAAGTGTCTCAAAACTATGAATTTATTGGGTCTTTTTATTTTCTTTTTTTCTTATCTAACAAATGCATAAGAGAAACATTGTCAGTCATCTTTTGTTTGTTTTGTGTTTTCTGAGGAAGGCACAACCTAATTTGATGCACTCTTAGTGGAAGATGACACCACGGTGTTATGATGTTCTTTTGCATGATATCTGCTCAACCCTGCCTTTCACATCTGTTTCACCAGCAAAATGATCTGTTACAGAGTACATCTGCTTCCTTATGCAGATGTACTCTGCATAGGAAAGCAGAGTACATCTGCAATTTTGAACTTTAAATTAAAATTAATTTCTAGTAACACCTCAGGTGTTCAGACAGATGACAAGATGCTACAACTCTGCTCTTCCATCTCTCAATTTGTCCCATGGAATCTACATTACCTTTATGATAAATGTAATAAATATTCAAAATGTTTTCCTGGCTGAACAGTTGTATGAACATATTAGTGAAAGACATGTTGACACAGCATATATTTAAACAGGGAATGATAACAAACAGAGAAATAGACATTGCTTTCACACATTGTACTGCCATGGAAACCTTTTAGCCAAGTCCTAATTTACTTGTCATTATTCACAATAGCAATGCCAGACAATCCAATCTCCAAAACATTTCTCTTATTTTCTAAGCTGAACAATTTCTTGTGCTCTCTATTGGTTATATACAGTTGCAGAATAACAAAGAAGCAAGTCTGCAAAAATTGTCTGGTTGGTAAGTAAAACTTTTTCAATCTTCCTGCATGAGACTTTTCTGTGTTGGATTCTTGGGCAATTATTACTACTATTTTGACTATTGTTAAATTGAGTTTGGGGATGTGTCAGGGGCATAGCAATGCATTCAGCATGAGACCGTTGAAATTGTTCATTGTGCATTCAGAATTATTACCCTGATCAAAAAGCCATCCCTTTTTCATCTTCAGCTTTTTTCTTCCAGATGAGTTGTTTCTTACTATTACTGGAGAATTTCCAGGCGTTCAATCAAAGTGTTTCTTGTGGTATCCTCTGCAACACAATCTCTGAGCATTTATGATCCATTTTTGTGCTTATTGATTGATGAATTTGTTTTCATGGCATTCTGCTTTCCACGAACGTATCTATTTGGGGGCCAGAAAGTTCAATGCTTTCCCCATCAGACACCAAACTTGTTTAGATGTCATTTGAAAAATGCAAGTGGCTGCCTAGCAGTTACAGAGGTGGGCTTGGGTGTGAAGGACCCAGGCTCAATCCCCTGGTTGGTAACAGAGGTTTGTGGGCCCTGTGGGCCCCTTCACCCTACCTGTTCCCCTGCTGTAGCTGCCTACTGCTCCTAAAGTAACTAGTGATGGATTAAAAATCAGGGGACAAATTTCGGTGTGCAATGTCATTCTCAGCTCATACTGACAAATAAAGATTCTTCTTCTAAAAAGAATCATTTTTTTCTGATGCTTTGCAATACAGCTTTTCCCAAAATAGACCAGAGATTGGAGATGCCAAATTTAAACCAAAGATAATTAATTTTCAGAGGCAAGATCGACTCCATGGGCTACAGGGAGAGACAGACAGCAGGGGGTCCGGGCCGAGATTAGAGCTCAACAGCTGAGCGGAGCAGGCCGGGGTTTTGCAGAAGGATAACCAGAACAAAGGATCAGAAACATGTTGGCGAGCCAAGACATAGACTTTGACTCAGATCAGACTGGGTTACATATGGGCAGACAGGTATCAGCTAATGACCAATGTGACAGAAATACAGAAAAGCAAATAGTTTTCTTGAAAGTCCATGAAACAGAATCTGTAGTCAGGTGAAAAGCTGAAGTTTGGGTCAGGAATTTATGACAGAAAATGATGACATAGACCTCCAGAGTACCCCCATCTTCTTCTGCAAATCACTTTAAAAATAGCAATCATTCACACTTTCATTTCCAATACCTCTATCATTCTAAATAAACTAATCAAGGAAAAAGAAACATTGACAGAGAGTATTCAGACTTTTTCATGTAGCTATAAAGCCTGTAATCCACATGTAAATATAATCAAGTAGCATGGCAATACAATAAAGCTGCAGTGGTTCTACAGTCGAACATAACGCACAGTCAGTTGAACTGTCCATTTAATTAATTACAATATAATACAATGTGAGAATATTTCCTTAAGCTAATGCACAGCTGCAGAGCATGTGCCTTTATGGTTGTGTATGTGTGAGAGAGATTCTGCATCTGCACTGGCTGTTGCTTCCGTGCCAGGAGACGTAAAGGCATAAGCGCTAGACAGATAATAATAAGACACAGAGACTTGGCCCTGAGATGGAGTCAGCAGTCCAACACCACCAAAACAGCATTAAGCTTCGTCTGATCCTGTGTACATGCATGAATGCCACATAACTCTCTGTAAGTCCACATTAGTGGTAACGGGACATAATTAATGACTAACATTTCATCACTTTGGCACAGATTTCTCTGTGTATTTGTTGATGCGCGTTTCATCATTGAGACTGAATGTTTTAAAAAGCTAATAGCACTATCGATCAATTTCACAGCAAGACTAATGAGCGCATCTTGCTTAAATGTATCACACAAAAGCAAAATTTGTGTTGTTCTATCTACTGCATTTAAGAGTTGTCATGGGAATTTATGAACTTCTTGATAAATTAATTACTTCATTATTTTTAGATGTGTATTTTTTTTTTCCATTTTCACTCTTACAACAAATTTCTAATCTACTCATGCCTGATTGACTGTGTAAAATAATTAACAATAAATGAATATGGGCTGAAAGTCCAAGACAGCAATCTGTTTTGTGAACTCCTCAAAAGACACACAATTCAAAGGAGACAGAAGTGCGTCAAACATGTGAGTCCTATTTCATTCCTATTTAAGCATAATAATTAATATTTACTGTGCTGTAGAAATTGAATATTTTCTTCTCCTTTTTGTTAATGTTCAGGGTTTAGTGATGTTTTGTTCATCTGGAGAATGCTCTACTGTTCCCCTTCTGTTAATAACTGTATTTTTTGAAGTTTAAAGTGTTGATCTGTTAATCGATTGCCACTTTTAAATGCTGCTGATTATCCCCAGAGGATACCTCTCTCTTCCTTTTCTATCTCTGGAATTATGCATGAAATTAAAAACCAATTTGTGGAGCACGTGGATTTTGTTATACTGATGAGTGAAACACATAATTCAGACATAGCTGCCTTAAACACAAGTCCAAAAAGCTACCTGCAGCATGACTAATGATACCCACAAAACAGGCTAATACAGATTTCACAAAAGCCATTTCCAATTAACCATGCACCAGAAAGTTGTTAGGAAAGGAAAGCGAGGTAAGGATAATAACTCTGTAAATACAAAGCTTAGCTGTTCCTTTTTATTTCTGTTAATTTAGCAAAACCCGAATGATCAAATAGGTCAGTGTGGGTGGCTGAGATTCTACAACCTTGCAGCTTGTTGGCACTTTTCTCAATGTGGCATGCAGCAGACAATGTTACACTCAAGCGCCATCTATTTCGTCAGATTTCACTAATTCACATCCCAGACTGGCACTACCCAGTATTGGCAGATACACAGATTTCCGTCCTGACCATAGAGGCAATAGCCACGTATCAAAATGTGTGTGTCGGCAGCAGAAGGACATTGAGTTGTAATCACAGACTCTCACTTGTGCATCACCCCTCATTTTCTGAGCACAGCTAAGACAAAAAATAGAAACACTGATCATGATTACACACAAATTCACACATCCTGGTGCACACTTTTAGGGAAATAAATGTGAATTTTCATAAAAGTCTGTTTTAAAACCCTCAGGTACACATATTGTATTCAATAAGAGACAAAGACTTACAAGTATTTTTGGTATGTCGTAACAGTCAAAGAATTAGATCGTCCTTATTTAAATTAGTTCTTTACTTTGATATACAACTATGAGACACATTTTTTAGTCTAATCAGTGTCTATGTCTCTAATATACGCACATAATTCACCACAGCTGTTATTCTCAACCACCATGTAAACTCATAAATATTTCATAAGAAATTGGGCAATTTAACATTCTGTGGCGACTTTTGACCTCAGCAAGCTGCCAGCCTGTGATTGAAAAAAAAAAAAAAAACCTTCAGTGTATGAGTTATCTTGGATGATGTTGTTGCTGTTCTTGCATGTGCTAGATGTAATAGTATCCAAGGTATCACTATGCTATCCCGCATGGTGTTTTTTGAGATTTATTACTGCTTCCATCCATCCATCCATCCATCCATCCATCCATCCATCCATCCATCCATCCATCCATCCATCCATCCA
>JAOWBL010022296.1:2550-33282 GCA_028564865.1 Zenarchopterus dispar
CATCCTGATAGTTTTCTACAGAAGAAAAGAGCCATTTGTAGAGAACCTAATCACGCAGAGTTGACAAAAAAAAAAAATAATGCATTTAAAATATTGGCATTTTATGACCATTTACTTTTGTAATTGTTTTGCAATAATTGCTTAATGTGTCCATATTTATTGAAGACAGACACATTTAGCTATTGAAAAAACTTGCATCAAAAATTAGGTCTGATCATCAAAATCTTAATAATTATAATTCTGAAAAAATTAAAAGTCTGCATTTTGGAAATAAATTTGCTTCAAGTCAACCCACTGAATTCCATTGAAAATCAAAATATTTTGCTTTTTAAAATTAAATGTGATTATATATTATTCTTCACCCCTCTAATTTGTTTCACATTTGGAAACTTTAATACAAACTTGTTTGATTGTTATTTTGTCTCTTTATGATTTATTATAATTAAAATAAACATTTTTTTCAGCAGCATTAGATATGATCAAAGATAAACATACAAACATATAAACTTATGAGGGGGAAATCCCTCAAACATTCTGTAACAGTAGTCCACACTGACTGAAAGATATACTCAATATACTTGAGAGAAATGAGGCTTGAACTTATCTGATCAGACAGTAAATTTGGATTTGGGTTTTCCACATTGTTTAGGTTGGCCAAAATTGTCTTGATCCTGTTACAAAACCGCACATAGTTCTCTGTGCTCCAGGAATGAAAGGACGAGTGGTGGTGAGTCAAATCCCCAGGAGGCGAGACACCTGAGCAGGGAGGTGTGTACCCTGGAGAGCTCTCAAGTTCCAGCAAAAACACAGACTATTTAAGAAGGAATAATAAAAATGCCTGACCTTGTTAAATATAAGGGCAACTATTCTCCCAACGTTCGCATACAGAAACATGAGGGAATTCAGTCATTGGCTTGGTTATGCTTGAGCTCGCATCATATCCACACTGCCTGCAGCGACACTAGATTGCATTTCCTAAGCTTCCCAAATGCTACAGGCTAGACAGTGTGAAATGGCAAGAATGTTCCAATTTGATTTGACATAATGGTGGGATTGTTTCATTTCAATCTCTCTTTCTTTCTCTTCCACACACATACTGATGGACAGGGTGGTAGTCCACTGAGACGGGCAGTAAAAATGGCAAGCAGTTGTTTATTTCCTTTCTTTCCTTCTCCATGTAGGTTTGTAGACTGGTGTAGCGTGTGATAGGCAGCTCTGGCCTCAGGATCTTTGAGCAGATAATAACTGTCTGTCTGAGAGGGAAGTCTCAGGCCAAATGTGCTAAATTCATTACCTGGGACCATTATTCAATTACTCCACTCTATTAGGACATCAATAATTTGCAGCAGCCGTGCACTAAAACCAAGATAAAGATGAGCACCGGGCTCATGAGGAGAGTCCATCCTCAGTAAGGATGAAAAGCGGATTGCAGCACATGGAAAAGCTAATGAGGTCTGAAAGAAAGAAAAGGTTAAAAACTGCATTTCTACAATGCAAATGAAAAGGGTGAATTTGCTACAATAGCAAAACAAAAAAAAAATAAATGAGATAGAACTGCAATAATCAAATTATCACAAAACCACAAGATGAGTGAATAGTTACTGGATGACTATGCATGGATGGAATGATGGAAGAACAAAACCGTCTATCAATACAATGTGGAGGAAATCAGATTTAAGGGGCAGATTTTTCCCTTTTCTTTTGTTTTAATTTTTTCTCATCACTGTGCAGTCCATAAATGCAATTCAGCTCACTTCAATTCACTTATATACTCATTGAGTTCAATAAAACTGAATATAAACAATGCCAGTCTAATCATAATCCAATTCAGTCAACAAATTGCACATTTACTCCAACTTCTTCCTTCTTCGGTTTAATGCCATTTGTTAATATACATCCATTTTTGCACTTCAGTTCTGCAACATATGCAAAGAACAGTTAGGTGCTAATCAGGAGGTGAAAACTAAACCACAGTGTTATCAAACAGGAGATGTCAAGATATGATTTTGGAAGATTGTAAGGTGGAAGTCTTAATGCCTTGACTGGACACCAGACTTCTCCAAATAAAATCCATCCATCCATCCATTTTCTGTACCCGCTGAATCCATTACTGGGTCACGGGGGTCTGCTGGAGCCGATCCCAGCCCATTTCAGGCGAGAGGCAGGGGTACTGGACAGGTCGCCAGTTCATCGCAGGGCCACATACATAGACAAACAACCATGCACACACACCTACGGACAATTTAGAGTTGCCAATCAATCTAACATACATGTTTTTGGACTCTGGGAGGAAATACCTGGAGAAAACTCATGCAAGCGCGGGGAGAACATGCAAACTCCACACAGAAAGACTCCTGCCAGGCCAGGAGTCAAACCAGGAACCTTCTTTCCAAATAAAATATACTACTTAAAAAAATTACTGTACAAAAAAGAAGGCTTATTATAAACAAAATATATCCAAATATAATATAAACAAATTAGTCTTTTAGTTATATTTTTGAAAGAAATTGATTTCTCTGGAGCAAAGATCAAAAAAGCCATTCACTCTGTCATCAGCAACAGCTTGAAAAGTGAGGATTTGTCATTTACACTTCTGAGATAGACACATTAATCCATACAAGCACACTGAGATTGTAGAGGAACATAGGTTGGCTAGATGATATTTTTTCTGGGAATGTCTGTGCATTTCTTAACAAGATCATGATATGGTTTGAGGAAGAAGATGGTATAGGCACTGGACTGACCTACCCCCAGACCTGACCTATCCAGAATAAAGAACATAAGACAAATTTTGAAAACAAAAAATAACAACCACAATCCCGTACAGTGGCACGCCTTAAAACATGCTTGCAGGAAGAATGGGATAAAATAACAACTGTCACACTTCATATCTTGGGATATCAAATGCCAGAACACCTTTGGGGTCTTGCGAGAAAGAACTACAACATTACGAAATAGTGAAAGCTGTTCTGTCCAAATGTTTTTTGGAAGCCTGAAATGCAAAAATAGATATTTATTAACAATATAAATGAAGTTGGTAAAAGTGGAAAAACATCCAATATCTTTTGCTCATACCTTCTCCAAAAAAATAAAAGTCAGAGTCTTATTTGAGGTTATATGATTCATCATCTTATGAAGCAAGTTAATCTTGAAAGTGTTCCTAATCCTTTAATTTAAGATTTCTTGAATTAATAAGATAAAGTATAGATAAAGAGCACTGTGACCCCGTAAATATGCATATCAGCAACACATGATATCTCTGATATGACTTCAACTCTAGCTCTGAATTTACCCATCTGCTAGTTTACGTTTGCCTGTAAACACATGAAAGGTTCACCAAATAAGGAAGCAAGAGGCAGCCGGCTGGGCAATGGTGCCCCCTCACATGGAACCCCAGTGGACAGCAGGAAACAAAGTTTTGAAGGTGGAAGCAGAGGGGGGCTCAGATGACCCCACTGGTGAAGGAGCCACACAATTTCATGGCATATTTTCAGCAGATGTGTCTGTGGTAACTCATGCGAGGGTTCAGTTTGGCCACTGACAGCGGTGATGGATAGACCCAGAGTCCCACGGTGACAAAAAAAAAAAAAAAAAACTTTGTGTGCTCTTCACACTCACTTCCAAGCAGAGGAAGAGTGATGCTTTTTAGAAAAGCAACACCAAAAGCTGAAAGTCTCTCTTGTAATGATCTGTGATCAGAATCTGATAGTTGAACAAAGGGTTTTTAGGAGATTGAACTCAAAGCACACGGTCCCAGCTGCACAAAGTTTTACCCTCATCTGAGAGCTTTATGGACGTGTTGCATTGACGAGGAAGTGCATTGATTACTCTTAAAAGAAGACCTAAATTAGACGCAGGCCACTTTCTGAATAATCCATGAACATGAGTCACAACAGTTTAGTTGAAATGACACATAAAATGTCGAGAAAAAGAACAAAAAAAGTTTTGACTTTTACAAAGTTGGCTCCACAAATGTGAAATCAAACAAATAAAAAACTAATAAGCAATTAGCTTTTGAGGAAGGGTAGGTAACAGGCAGTACACATGAATAATTCCCTAATTCACCTGAAAGCGCTTGTCCGTTTTGGTAGAAAGGTGGGAATTTCCCTCAGGATGAGCCAATAACATGCTTGAGAAGCATGATTGATGAGATTCAATGGCTGATGAAAATGAAGCAGATGTTTCCAAAGTAAAACATTCATCTTGTGTTGAATCTCCGCGACATGCCAACTTCAATCTCGTTCGCTTGGAGGACATTTAAAAAAAAGAACTCTTTTGAAATGACATCATGTAACATGTGAAGGTAATTGCTCCCCACAAGAGGATGAATACATTTCATAATTTCAGACTCCAACTCTGCTAATTTGATTAATGGTCGCAGAGAGGCTTTTAACATCTCTGCAGGAAGCCATTCATGCAGTGAGTTTTCTGATTATCTAGTCTGAATATATACACGGAGAAATCTGGCACAAATTTGCAGCTGATTAAAGGGAATCATGTAACATGTAGAGCTCGCTGAGTTCAGAAAATCCTAATGACTCCATAATGTTCAAAGCTACGGTCATATCTACCTCTTTCTAACCAATACCATGCCATCCTTGCCAGGTGTGGTATTGCACAGAAACACCTGACAAATAGAAAGTAGAGTAGAATGATCCTAGAAAAGAATGAATAATTGAGATAAAAGAAAGTGATACCACAGATTAAAGTGTAAGATAATGTTCTTCTTTTATCACCTCATATATTTCAGATTAGCCTTCTTATTTCACACTGGATTATTTTAAAGTTTCTCTGAGCAAAACATGGCCATAAAAACCAGGCAGAAATCCAAAGAAGATGTGAAACTACTAAGCTCTTTTTACAGATTTTACAGACTGAGTCATGTGACCCAATCTACCGAGGAAGGCTGTTGGGTGGATGAGTAGCACTTAAACAAAGAAGTTTGCAGGAAGTGAGGCAACAACAGTGGTGTAACCGTGACCACGGCTGGTTAGTGACTGCTCATGTATACCACCCCTGAGTTGCATTTTCATCCTCTGTGGTGTCCAGAAGGCTGACAGCTGACTTGTATAATGGCCTAGTGGGGGTCAAATGTGTGACATTGCCTTGCAATTTTGGATTTTTTTTTTTTTTGTTTCCCAGGGTACAGCATAGCATTTCCAGTGATCTTTTGAGGTATCAGCTGCACAAAATTATTGGATTTTCTCTGGAAAATGTTGCAATAACCACAATAAAATGTGGCCATGATCAAAGCTATCGCCGTTACACAAAGTCAAAATGGATTTAGTGTCATTTAGTTTAATTCTTCAGTGTTATGTTGAAGCCAAACCACACTCTTTTACTAGAGCTAACCTAATTCCAACTATGACAAAAGGTCACCAAAATTTAAAGTAGCTATATTAGGCTGATTTTCAGACATTTATTTTTAATGTTGGTACCTTTAAAATAGTTCTGCACCCAAGCCAAAAAACTATGTTATTATTTCTGAACAATGACAAGTGAGTATAAAAGGTGAAGTTCTTCCTGAAAATGAACAGATTTGAGTAAAACTTTTTTTTTTTTTTTATCGGTTGGTTGATTTGCTGGAGGCTTACAGATGTACAGAGCTAATGCCTCATGAACATGCAGCTCCTGTTCCCACTCACATCTGTCTATTATCTATACTTGCTAATTCTTCTTCAGGGTCATGAGGATCTGCTGGAGTTCATGCCAGCTCTCTTTGGGCAAAAGGCAGGTTCACAACCTGGAGAGGTCGCCAGTCCATCACTGGGCTACATGTCAACAATCAACCACATTCTCCTGTGTTTAATTTAGAATCACCTATTAATCTAACAGACATATTTTTAGACTGTGGGAGGAAGGCCAGAGTACCCATCAACAAAATGCAGTTCTTTTGTAAAATGTCTTTTAGTGAAAACACTGATTGTGCCAGGTCAAGGTACCCTCTTACAGAGTAAATTTATAAATTCTTAACACAGTACAGCCCTTCTTCTCCATTTGGCAGAAATCAGCATGCTCTTGCTTCACAGATATCCTCAGAGTCATAGATCGCTACAGGCACAGGTCAGTATGAATCCATCCTTTAAATAAAACCCATCCTGATTCTTTGCTGATTAAACATATCATGACAGAGTTTTAGGAGTTAACATACAATAAAAAGCCTACTGTAAAAATTATATTAAAAAAAACTTTATGTAGGGTTTTATTGTTTCATGAAATTGATATGTTTACTCATTTATCTCACTCTCAGAGATTGAGTTGTGACCGTTTATCCACTCAGGCACCAACCAGTACAAAAAAAGCAGACAAATTCCATATCCCATATAGTCGCAGTATATTGAAGAAAAGCACAACTCCAAAAGAGCACAATGCCATAGCATTGTATTTGCAGAAATATACTCCAAGCACTCAGTACACATATAATGAAACTCATTGGTCTCCCACAACTAAGATATACTAAAGTGTGTGCAGTCTGCTCCTGAGTCTGGTCAGTAATCTTCACAAATCTACTGGTTCACAGACCCTCCACTTTGGTAAAACTGCATCCCTGCGATGATAAGGTTGAATAGCTCCCCATAAACATCTTCCATAAACCCAACCTCCTGCTTCCTTCAGCAGGGGGCTAATCAGCTGAGCCAGGGGAGCTGAGGTAAGTGTCTGGGGCAGGAGGGGTATGAAGACAGGGGCGTACTGGACAGGGGAAGGGGGGGTGCAGCCAGACAGGAGACAGAGGCTCACTGTAATCACAAGGAGATGACGACTGCACCCCGGATTAAGTTTCAAGTGACACAAGAAAAAAAGGGGACATGGGGGAGGAAGAAATAAGACAGAGGTATGATAAAGTCTGCTCATGCCTCTGGCTGGCGCTTAATAGTAAGAGTGGTGGAAATTAGAGGAAAAGGTTTTTTTAAGAAGAGGCTATTAATGTCAATTATCGGTCAAAAGGCAAAGTGTAAAGAAGCAGATTTTTCTCCTCTCTTTATCTTAATGCCTGGATTGAGGACTAGAGGCTTTGGGAAGATGAGTTTAAAAAAAAAATTGAGAGGTTTGTGAAAGGACAGCCAGGTGGGATTAAGGAAAAAATAAAAAAATAAAATAAAAACCTGGTGGTTCCTTACGTAAGCCACAAAATGCACAGTAAAATCATCTAATACGGGATTAGGGCTTATTTTCTCACCTTAAACTGTAGTTCTTGCAGGAAAAATGTCAACTAAGCTCCCCTGTTTCCGACAGATCCAACAGCCGAAGGAGATGAGAGTAACCATCCAGTCATATTTATCACAAAAAAGCTTCTAGTTCTCTACAAATGCTGGTTTACAGATTGTCAAGTTGGTTAAATCTTACCCCACTGCTTGTGTGTTGAAAGGTTTAGAACTTACCTTGCACATGGTTATTTTTTAGTAAAATAATTACCAGTAGTGTAGTCATAAATTAGCCAAAGAACAGCTCAACTGTTGTGGTTTTGTGAATACAAAATGCTGTCTTGTAGAATATTAAACTTTTCTTTTCTTCATAGATTTCATCCTCTTAGGTTTCTTTTATTCTTAGATGCATATATTTTTATCTGAAGTATAACATTGCCATGAGGAGGACACAACTACTTTTTATATTTGATGTATACTTGTCAAAGTGTATTCTTAGTGTGTACTTACATTGATCAGCTATCACATTTTACCCACCCATAAATGAACCTCTGAAGATGTCCTCCAGTGTATGATTCTGGGATGTTAGCAATAGATTTTAAAAAAATGTATATATAAAATCCCCTGTTTAGTTTTCATTTGTTTTGTTTTTGTGTGTGATTTGATGGAAATGTCTGCACCATGTAAAGCCTGAGAGCAGACAAGCTTGTTTTAATGATCATTACTCTCGTTAATGAAAACAACCTTGCCTCTAGTAAACTGTGACATAAAAGAAGGTTTTGTCTGACAGGAACTGGAAACATGTTAATGGGAAGTGCTTTAAGTCAAGAGGATTAGGAGCCATATGTGAGCTTTTCTAATCTCACTAGGGAGGGAATGATTTACATTAGCCAAATCAAAAGGTTTCTGCCAGCGAGATGCCCCACAGGTTTGGCCTTCTGCTTGTACGGGGCACGTCATGTGTCCACTAAATGTCAGAGCAGTTCAGATGAGAAACTGGTACACAGGCTGAGTTTGCGTTGTGCTTATATCACCTGACCCCTGTGTGAGACACAGCTGAGAGTCAGGTTTAAATACAGAGAGTACACACATATTAATAAGCCATGTATTTTCTGCTCAAATTAGCTGCATCAGAAGTTGAAGGAGTCCACTCATGCAAAAGTAACAGCATGCTCTATGTAAATATTTCAGTGAGTCTGACTTTCTCTTCAAGTGTGCTGGGAAATTTACTGAGAAGAAAACAGTTTGCACTGACAGGTCTAAAGGTCTTTAGATACACCAATGAGACATCAAAGTGAAACATGAATTTTAGACACACTTTTTGATACTCTTCTAAGATGAAACCAGCACCAAAGATTAAACTTTGAATGAACTTTGAGCTCTGTAACTTACTGACTGTATGAAAATATTGTAATTGATACCCAAGTGCAATAACTTAGCAGAGCAGTATCTTGAAGTTTATATTATCAGTACCTCACACAGTTGTGAAGGAAATTTTGGATATTTTTATTCAGAGCATTGCATTAGTTCATTGACATATTTGAACATTTATTTATGCACAGTTCTCATGAGGTCCAATCAGCATTTCAGGTGGGCTGAGGTCTGGACTTCAAGTGTCCCATTCCAAAACCTTGATACTTTTATTTTCAGCCTTTATGATGTAGATTTACTGGTGTTCTTTGAGTCATAGTCTTGCTGTAGGACTCAAGTTCGACCACACGTTAGCTGTCAGACAGATAGCCTTACATTTGTTTCAAGACTATTTAGTTATACTGAGGAGTTCATGACCTACTCAATGACTGCAGGGTGCCCGGGTCCTGGAGCAGTAAAACGAGGCCAAACCATCACCCCTCCACTGCCATGCTTAATAGTGGGATGAGGCAATTCTTCTCAAGTGCTGTATTTAGTTTTCACAAAACTCATGCTGTGCGTTAAGGCCAAACAACTTCACTTTGGTCACTTTGGCCATAGGAAATTGTTCCAGAAGCTTTGTGGGGTTTTTTGTTTGTTTTTTTTTTTCAGGTGGAGTTTTATGAACCACAGTTGTGGTTCCATGTTCTCTTGGCAGACAGTACTTTCTCCTTGCTAGCCTTTCTAACAAACCATACTTATACAGTCTTCCTCAAATTATTCTGTGATGCACTAATATTAAAAATGCCCAATGAGGCCTGTTGGATCAGAAATGTAGCTAACCAAGGGTTTTTTTGTTTTTGTAGGGTTTTGTTTGTTTGTTTGTTTGTTTGTTTTTGCATGGTCTGTCAGTATTGCATTGGTTTTGCAGAGGGGTGAGTTTGCTTGGATGTCCATTCCTGGTAACATTAACAACTGTTTTGAATGCTTTTCACTTGTGAATAATCTTTCTCACTGCAGAACCTTTAACTGAAAATCGTTTGCAAAATGTTTTATTGTCCTTTCCAAACTCACAAACACCAACAATAGCTTCTACAAGACCTTTGCTTATGTCTTTCCTTTTTGGCACTGTGTTAACAAGGACTTGAGCTCTCCACACCAATAAACCGCCAAATTTCTGTTTTGATGTCTGCACACCTGCTATTGATTCGTTCATCAAGACCCATCCTGTGAAAGATTAGAGGGTTATTACTATTGCCCACATGATTTTTCCCCTTTTGTTAAATAAATAATGAAACAATTAAAATAAAAGTAATTCATTTGAGATTGTATTTGCCTTCTAATAAGACCCACTAAGATGGGTTGAATAATGTGTTTTTTACACACTCACAAAACATTGCTATTAAAAGTGCAGGTACTGCTTTTTGTGCATGACTTTAAAGCTCCTTATTGCAGATGTCTTTCACAGCTGTGTTTGGGCTGACTGGTTATGGGAACATTGCATCAGCATCCCTTACTGGTGGAAAAGCAATTGTGACCATCCAGAATTAAACGCTGGCATCTTTCCATGCAATCAGCGCAGCGGTGAACAAGTGAGGCGACAGTTTCGAAACAACTGAACACTGTTTGTTCTATTAGCTCTTCAATCAAGCTTGCAAACATTTATAACACAATGAACAGATCTGATACAAATCTGAAAGCCATAAAACAACAAGATTGTCTATAAGGAACAGATTGGTCTTGAGATCCATCTATCAACATACTAATAAATGTGAAAATGTATTCATCTACGAGATGAACTTGCTCCACATTGTGAAATGAGGTGGAAAATCAGAAACAGGCTGAAGATCCCAAAACTATCCTTGAGGGGCTCTTATCCAATTTTTTATTTGCTAATTTAGTGTTTTACTTTGTTCAAAAGAATTTGCTGAAGCCAGTTGGAGATGATCAAATGATCTCAGAGTGTGTCATATGGAACTTGATACGGGTAGTACAGTAGTCATGAATAGCATAGCTAATCAAAACCATTAATGTGCCTCATGAAACTGGCCTTTACAGTTTAAAGCTGATTTTAGCTTTAAGTGTCTGAAGAGAGACAACATTTTTCAAAGGGTTCCTGCTTCTACCTTTATCTTAGATAAGATTAGATTTCAGTGGTTTACATCCAAGTGTAGTGATGCCCATGGGGTAGTTTGATGGCAGGAAAGAATTGGACACAGATAAAAATAGAAAGTATACCGTGCAGCTACTGACAATTTAATAAACAGTAAAAGCAATAAAAGAATACTGAATTAATGCAGTAACAATCCAGCTAAGAACATACGATAAGATGTAATCTAATGTAAAAGATGTCTCCGAGTGAAAGGACTCAGAGATTTGTCAATTTCTCTGCAACTGTGCAGCAATAAATCTTGATCTTGATGTCTTGGCCTTTTTGATGTCATCTATAAAAACAATCTATGGTGTCACAGATTGTCTATGGTGCATATCCTCTGAGTGCTTGACCCCTGGCCTGGGGCCACCAGTTATGTTGATGCAGGGATCAGATATGCAGCTGGGAATCTGCATAGGCCGCTTTATTTTGACCATTCCCATGCCTCACGTCTTGTCCAGCTTATCTCCTCTCTGCAGTTTGATGTGACCTCCATCAAAAATAGATTAGGGGTATATATCTAGAGGTGAACCCAAGCGGTGCTTTGAGTGGCAGTGCTCAACTCAAGCAGCAATTTCACATCCACAACATGAAGCTGCCAGACCTGATACTCCTTTTACCTGCTGGTTTTAGATCTCAGTACCTTGGTAACACAGTGTCTTCAGTTAGACTCAAAACATTTTATTGTAGTAGACAGTTTTTCTTGTGACAATGCAGTTTTCACTCTTCAGTATTCCAAATATATATAATAATAGTGTTAAATAATAGTTTACATGCATTTATATGAGAATCACAGTGGTATCAAACAGGGAAAATAATTTTTTTTTAAAAATGTAAAGTGCTGTCGACATGACATATAGAATATAAAGCTTGACAAAACAGGAAAAACTTTAAAAAAAGGAAAAGCTTAAAGAATTCAGAGAAAACAAAGAAGCTATAGTTAAAGATTGGACTGTGACCAGAATGTCTGGACCCCAGAGAGCGAGGCAAGGGGTTTCATCAGGTGTTTTATGCATTATGAGAGCTGGAACTCCGGAGAGGTGAAACTACAGGAATTATAGCATGACTTGCAAATCGGGTTGGTATTCCCATCAGGAGTGGTGAACAGAGTGTGGGTCAAGTCTGGTGCAGCTAACAGTATTTTGGATTCCAGATTTGAGAAACTGTAGATGATCAGAAAGCACTGAAGCTTCAACACTGTTTGCAGTTTCCACCACAGTATGATAGAGCTGAACAGGTGGACATTTTGTCTGACAGCCCATCAGGGTTGTAAATTCATTTTTCTGTTTTTTTTAAATCCTCCATGATAGGAATTGTCCAAGCATACCGGTGGCACGACAAATAGACATTTCTCTTGTCAACCAACCGGTGGTGGGATTCATCATTGTCAGACAGTCTTGCTACCTTGCTACAAGTCTGCACTTGAGTTTTCCTCCGGCTCCACACAACTCTTAACTTCTGCTATGTGACAATACCTCATTTTTACATAAAGGGGTTCACCAAAACTGAAGGTTCATTTAGTTCATAGTGCAAAAGAAGTTCTGATTCATCGCTGTGTTGCCATGGCAACCTATTTTGTCTCACGTAAAATATCCAAGGGAGATAAACAGAAATGGTCTCAAAATGCAGTCTCTCTTTTGAGATGTCAGATATTCCACTGTTATTATTTATTGTATTATTTGTTTATGTACCCGCCACAGTGACTGGAAAACTAAAAAACTGACTCACCACTGCACGAAATAACCCACATTTGGTAGCTAATATCCAACTCTATAGTATACTGTATAAAAGTTTACGAAAGGTAATCAATCGGTTCTACAAAAACAGGAAGTGTTAAGTGGTTTCCAATTCTACTTTAAGTCTCATTACATGTAGTTCTGAATTTAAAAGTTACCATCTTGTCTTGATTACCGGAAATAACCAATGTGGCTCAAGAGGAAATGGTCAGTGAACATGAACCACATTCATTGTTTTGTTTTTATCCGTATTTCATGATAGGTTTGGAAAGAAGAGGAGAACACACACTAATGGATAGTTAGAGGTGGTAAATGTGGAATTAGCAGTTTGTATGTGCCAAAAATATGCTCATGCATACAGAAAAAAACAAGATTATTTTGTATTTTGTGCCCCCCACCACCACCGCCCTCTATTGTTCGACAAACCATCGAGACCACGATCACCTTTATGACTAAATCCATTCCCACAACCCCCCACATCACTGACCACTATTCCTCATCCTGCATACCAATAAAGAGTGGGTCACTGCTGGTCATTCAGGTTTCTCTGACCCCCTCCGCCCCCATCTAAGGGACAGAAGTGGCTGACCACAGGCCATTGTGGACCCATTGTGATGATGTTCAGAGTGGGACCAGGTCCGTGTGGCCTCTCCTCAGTGATTGATGCTGACCTGACCCCTGCAGTGGGAGGTCCCAAACATTCTGGATGATATGCAGCTACAATTAGCCAGAATTTGTCCCGTTGAATGTCCTTATCTCCCACAAAGCATATACACATCACAGATGATGGATTCTCTGAAGGGTTATCATCTGCCTGCTTTTCATCCATGGTCTTCCCATTTCTAGTCTTTTCTGTTTTCTCTTTCAGTTCATTCTTTTACTTGATGCTATTGTGGATTTTTTTTTCACTCTTAATCTCATCCTTCTTCCTGCCATCCTCTCTTATTTTTCTTCCTCCCCCTCCAAGCGTCACTTCCTTCTCCCATTCAGATCCTTATCTTTTTCTAATTTTTCCTCCTTTTTTTAGTCTTTGCCCTTTTCCTACATTTCATTTTCTTCTATTTTATGTTTTCCTCTATCCTTCTCTTGACTTACTTTTTCTTATTTTCTCACCCATCCCCCTCTAACTCTTTAGAATATGTTTTGTGCTTTTTCTCTGTTTACTTGTTGTCCCTTCTTTTCTAAATCCCACACAATATTCTCACCATCACTCCACTGTTCCCTCTAAATATACTTTATTCACATTGTCCCATCAGATGAGTGATGATTTACATGTTTTAGCCAAGTGAACCTCCCCCCAGAGGCTTTTTCTGGGTGATATGTAATTTCCCAGGCCTTTTACCCCCACCTGAGGAAGTCATGACGGAAGCACTCCCATCAGCTCCTATCTTCTCAGCCTCCTGTCCTGGAGAGAACTGTCACCACTCTTCTCCTCAGCCATTAATTCCTTTTCTCTCTGTGTTTAAAGGGGTGACAACACCTCTCTCAGGTCCTGTCGGCGGCACAGCTCCTCAGGGTACTGCAAAGCCGAGCGAGCTGTAAAGTGATGGCAAAACCCTGGGACTGCCAACCATCTTGTAGTTTACTTCTCCCCAATGTCTCTCCTTGTCCAGGTTCGCTCCCTGCATCACTCTCTTACACCCTGTCATGCACTGTGGCACCTTCATCAAGGGACACTCCAAAAAATAACCAGCAGCTTTTCCACATATCAGCCTGTGCCTAAGCAAGTAAAAGAGAATGTCTGTGTAGAGGCACTGAGAATTTACTGGAAGAAATGTGTTGGAAAAGTAATGTCATAAAACTCTGCTTAATTAGGTAAATCTTTTGGGGAAACAAATGCATTTGTTTTGGCAACAAACAGAAATAGGGCTTACACTATCTGCAGCACTGCCTTCTAAATCCAGTAGGGGCACTGCTGAGCAGTGATTTGAAGTGTTGACCTAAGACCTGTGAGTAATCACATCTGTGAAAACAGGAAGCGGAAGTGTCATGGTATGGGAACTCTGGCTCATTGCAAAGGCCTACCATCTGGGGAAAAATATCTCCCCATGTACCAAGCTACAATACTTATTCATGTTTAAACCCGCTTGAATCCTGGCCTGTGGCCCTTTGCCGCTTGTTCATTTTTTTCTTTCTACTCCTCTTTCCTGACTGAATACTTTCAATAGAGGCCACAAGCACCACAAAAAATTGAAAAAAAGAAAAAAGTAGTAATGAAGAGTTATGAACTGTCACACACACGATCACTTATGTGCCATAAGATTTAGCAACAAAGACAAGTAGCAGCAAAGCACAAATGATGTAAACAATGCAAATATCCTAACACTGGTTTTTGAAGGAGCCAGAAAATAAATAAATCTGCAGGTTGAAGCAGGCTGTAAATCAACCAAACATGGTTTTAAGGCCTCAAAGGCACTGTGAACATGTTTTGATGATGCATATTAACATCAAACAGTGGTTTTTCCTTAAAACAATCTTTATAGGTGTATTTCAGTACTTCTACATTCTTCATTTTGATCTGATCACATAGTTGATATAAACTCTGACATGTTGTTCCTGGTTCTCATGTTCTCCCACTGACAGGTCAGGAGTTTGTGGTTTGTGGGCCTGCACACCATCCACATCCATCACACATCACGTCGGACCTCAGGTGTGACGGCACAGATGGACTTGCTGACACGCGGAGCGTGGACTATGTGCTCTCACTTGACCTTCTATTGGCTAAAGGTCTGAGCAACGCCACTCACGCAGGTCTCTGAGGGTCAGACATGCTCGATGACATGACAGATCACAAGCTGGGACCAAATATCAAAAGCACTTCTGAGTATGAAAAAAAGAAACATTATTTTAGTTCAACAACCTTACATATTATAAAAAAATATATAAATAAACATACTGGTTGCAACATTCTCCTGGTGAATTATTCTTGTTTTTCAATGATCTGTACCTCTCATAATTATGTCCAAATTTGGCACCAAACAATGAAAAACAATATCTTATCTTGTATGTGAGTGTTTTATGAGTGTTTATGGGGAAGTGAACAAATCTAGTTATTTTTAGGATTGGACTTATGTGTCACACTGAACTTCCATCAGCATTCTTCCTTTCTTTATGTCTTATCAGAACTCTGTGGCCGGGGGTCAAATGCCAAGTCCCTCTTGGGGAACAGAGAAAAGGAGATTTAGTGAGTAGTTCTTGCAGCTTGGTGAACTCCTTTAAATCGGCGGTTAAACTATTAATTTAAGACTCTAGGTTAGCAGCATTTTAAACTTGAGCATCTTTTTCCTCATCTTTTGATGCAGCATAATTTATCGAGAAAAAAAATCAAATTAACAAGCAAGATTAAAAAAGGAATCAATTGAAAAACTGTTGCACAGTGACAGGGGAGGCTGAAGTCTCAGGAGATCCCCATGAATGCATGGGTGTGTTGTGTTTGTAGCTTGGCGACAACCCAGCTGATGCAGTCATATGGTGACACAGGTGAACTCTCCCTGAAGACGAGAAGAATGGAAACTCACAGACAACAGTTTAGGATCCAGAGTGTGTTTTCACAGTAGCATGTCCAGCATGTGTTTCCATAAGCAGTATCTTCTTGTGAAAAAAATTGTTTAGAACATCTCAAGTGTTTACCAAAGAAATGAACAGAGCTTTTGCAACAGTTACTTGTAGTTAAAAGTTCATTTCTTTTTTTTACCTATGATTGTGCATGACATCCATTGGTAAAAGCTGAATTTAATGACAGGACTTGAGCAACTTGTGGTGATGTTATTGTCATCTTTTGCTGCTACAGCTGTCCCACAGCGCCCTAGGTTGTGGCTTCCATGCAAATGCTGCTGTTTATTGATGAGATATTTATCTCTCAAGCTGTTGAAGGTCCTGGTTGAGGTCTGGAGGGGCAGGGTGAACAGAGCCCCCCTGAGGCAGAAGAAAGAGCCCCCATCCCTCAGGTTGTAGACTGAATCTCTTATCTAAAGATGCAACTGAAAACACACAAACGCACACACGCAACCTTGTTGATCACCAGGGTAGCAGTTTAAACACGTTCAAGTATACCGCAGTCTCGTGTTCTAAATATTGTTCCTTATTTACATAATGTTATGTAATATGTGCAATACTATTTTTGCAGTTTTTTCCTTTTCCACTCTCTCGTTAGCACATGTGCTGAGTATTTGATCCTAATGCGTCACAGATAAGTGTAACCCTATGACTCATGTGTGAGAAGGTGGGTAAATCTGTGAACAAATGTTGGGAGGAAGGGAAAGTGCTTGCACATGAGACATCCAGGAGGCTTTGACTGTGCTATGGGATGCAAATTACCCCAGGGACAAAAACAACCTCTAAAAACAAAGTGCAATTCACATAAATATGCAAGAGTAGTGCATATGCTAGGGACACACAGGGACATCATCTGAACTTTCATGCCAGGCCACAAGGGAGTGGGGCCTGTGGTCCTTTGACACGACCTTAGCATCATTTGGGGATTCTGTTGGAGAGTAAAAATAATCAACTCGCCCACAAGAAGCAATCTAACATTTGACTCAAAATTATGTTCAGAAGACAACAAAGGGACCACTGAGGAGAGATGCAAACAAAGAGGGGCACATGCATTTTCCAGAGTCCCAACTCAGTGTGAGATCCTTTCTAATGATCACCACAGCAGATGGCACAAGATAGACGCACATGTGCCCCGTACGTCTCAGGGTTGTATGACCTGCTGCATTGATGATCTACTGCTTGGCTTCTGAATTTATCCACAGGATTACTCCCTGTTAACCCTTTCTCCGTCCTGTGCCCTATACATTGATGCCGAGCCAGAACTTTAACTCCTCTTGATTTATGTTCCTAAATGATCCCACAGACATAATCAATCAGTTTGCAGTCACAGTCACAGTAGTGACGTCGGGCAGCACCCTTACATTTACACAGCGTTGCTGTGTGTGTGTGTGTATGTATGTCTGTCTCTGCACAAAAGAAGACTTAGAAGCACTAAGACTTTGAACCACAAGAGTCTTGTCAGTGCTGAAACTATTCACAGTAAATTGCTTTACAATTTAGTTTGAACTCACTAGTTCATTTCATTTCTCATTTAAAGGAGGGAACCTGCTTTAAAATGTTACATTTCAGTTACAGTACGTCCATCCATCCATCATCTTCATCCACCTATTTCCATTCAGAGTCATGAGGATCTTCTGGAGCCTATTGCAGTTCTCTTTGGGTGTAAGGGAAGTGTATACCCTGCTATATAAAGACAAACAACACACACACACTCACATTCAACCCTATGGGCAGTTTAGAATCACTAATTAACATCATATATATGTTTTTACACTGTGGGACCAGTAACAGTAAAGTTTTGTAAAGCTAAGTTTTCTTTTCTCTGTATTTTTTAATCAGCCTGTCATTCAGCTATTCAGCTAGTTCTCATGAGTAGCTGAGTGATAAATTTAAGATCACCAGTCTGCTCAGAGAGGTCATTCAGGGATTTTTTTTTTTTTTTTTTTTTGTGGAGGTATGAATGAGTTTTCATGTCCTGTGCTGTGAGACCTTAAACACAACACTTGAGCTGATAGTCTGGAAGGAGTCACACTGGAGGGTTTTATTTGCAAGCGCTCACAGATTATTGTTAAAAATTGTGACTTTAACCCTGAGAAATTTTTGGAAATACATATGATAGTACATGAAGCTATGCAAAGTTAAGCACCTCCTGCTGGGCCTGAGCCGTGTTGGCTGAAGTTATAACAGCAGAAGACAAGCTGACTATTGTCATGTATTATTTTATGCATCAGAGTGATGTTTACACAAGTTCAAATAACAGTACTGGTTTGAATGAAAAATCCAAATTTGGTTAAGGAGACAGTCAGTTCAGATGTAAGGTCAGTATATAAAAGAATAAAATGCTTTTGATATTTTCTCTGTGTGTAACACACATTTTGGTTTGGGGGGACGAGATCTAAAAATGGGTAACTGAGTGAGCCGTTTACATTTGCAGGATTCTATGACATCACAGATACACCTTGGAGAATAGGGGGTGGAACTGAATATCTGACCCCACCCCTTAAAACCAGCTGCTATCAACAGAACTTTGTAGTCATAGACATTTTGAGACTTAAGGAAAATTGAGTCAACTTTTGGAAAAATGGCATAATATGTTTCAACAAATGAACTGATCTAATGTGGCGAAGAAATTGTGTCTGAGATGAACCTAAATAGTTTAAAAGTACAGGAAACAGATGGTTTTTTTATGTCTTAGCAGAGAAGTGTTAAGCAGGTTTCTCTGATGTCATAATGAAAACGATAGAGATTGATGAAAGAATTAGCATTGGTTTAGAATCAGTGGGTATTTTAAGGGAATCTGTGTTCACTCAACGATGTCTTCACACAGCACCCGGATGGTGGACGCTCGATGGTGCATTCACTGGCGTATCTGACTGATGTAGCAGAAGCGATGGGACAAGTGTTAGTTACAAAAGATGACAGCGGCTTGTCTTTCGTGTCAGAGCTGCGTTAATCTCTCATAAAAGGGGGGCAGATTTAACACATAGCAAGGAAAACTGAGTTCATTTATTTGGAATTTGCAGTCGATGAAATGGCGGATCTTGGCAGCATCATGGGGGTTTTTGGTAAAGCAGCTGAAGAAAAAAATACTGCATCATTTCTGGTCACACTGTGCATGCACGTGTTCAGTGTGTACATACTATGTATGTTCTCATGAAAGTGTCAAAAATACTGTACTGTAATTGGTATCAATTGTCCAGTTTCCCCATTGACATCTACACCAAACTTCACATTATGACACATTTGCCGTACCTGGGTATATTAATAGTCTTTCCTTAGATTAAGACAAACCTTATTTTATCTTTTGGGTCAAACAGAGTAATATCTGAAAACCTTGAAGCACTCTTTGTAGTGTTTGTCTGTTTTCTGCTATTTCAGTCAGTATTTTTCTGCTGCTTCAACAAAATGTAATTGTCTCTGTTCCTTTCATCTTAATGTCGTTGTAAAGCATTTAGAGTTGCTTTTGAGTATGAAATGGTCGAAACAAACAAACTTGTTCAATTAAAGACGTGATAATATTTGACATATTTGATTTTATCATGATGGCAAGACGTGACAAAGACTGGCTCCGATCTTCCACCTAACGACTGAGATCACAAGAAGCGCCCCACATCTCCAGCAAGACTCTTGAACACTTTCTCCCATGATCTCAAAGTCAGTTTTTCTGTCTGTTGTTTCACCAGCCCAAGCTTTTAAATGAGCTTATACACAAAGATTTCTTTATTTTCCTGAATTTCATAATTATTACAAAAATTAATGGATAAATTATTAAAGAACAATTCATTATTGAGAGAAAGAAAGTATTTACTTTGAAAAAGTGACTGTAAAGACATAATTATTTGATTTGAAGGAGCTGATACTGGTATTCAATGATTCAATAACTGCTTTAAAAAAACGGCATCTATTAAAAAAAAAAAATTATTTTTTATTCTAATTCATATTCCATCATGGAGCACATACATGAGTTGATAAAGGGTGCGAAAAGACAAACCCAACTGACGTACGGTTTGGGTAAATGTAGAGAGAGTGGGAGGAATGTCTTCAAATGGAGCATGTGAGAGAGAAGAGGATCCCGTCGGGACAGTGGATACACCAAACCAGAAGCCAGACCCTGCACCTGTCCCCTCTCTGCTGGTGTCCCTCTGGCACCAAGAAAACAGCAGACGGTTCCTAGGAAGCATGACGGTAAAGCCTGCCAAACCCCAGTAAAATCCCACCCCTGTTATACAACACTCACACACACACTCACACAGTGAGTGGCAGCTCCGTCTGGGTCAACAGAGCGCTCCCTGACATTCCTGCAGTGAGACAGATATGGGAGTGTCATCTCACCTGGTTCTGGATGTGTGCCACAGCAGAGGACAGTAGGAGAGCTGAGCGGCTGTCCGCGATATTTGTTCAGCTGTCTGTGACAACATCGATGTCTTAATTTACCTCCATGTTTACAGAGTCTTGAAGTCACACTAGGGCTAACATTAACCCGCTAAAATCTTAAAAAAAACAAAAATCTTCAAATGCTTTTGAGACTAAATTTTTCTAAAAACAAATTACATTCTGGTCTGTCAGAGTGATTGTGTATAATCCAAAAAGTAAGTTGGGCCTGCCCCAACTCATTTCTAAAAATGTAAAAACGCCTTGTATCAAGAAAAAGAGATGACTATTTTAGACTGTTTTACCATTTGTAAGAATTCTAGTCAATAAAATTCATTTACCTTATTGGCAGACATATATTTGCTTAAAATAAGACAATATTGACCAGATTTAGAAACATCAGGCTTCTTTCTAGGAGGGGTGCTTTTGCAGTCTAATGCAATGTACCTGGGCCATTTGACACCAAAAATATTCCCTGAAATAGTAAGCCATCCGACTGCTTTCTGCAATTGTTCACAAACTGCACATTATATGCTACATTTTTGCAAAAATCAATGTATACAAGCAGTGTAGTACACAGTTAGAAGAATAGCCTTCAATTTATGTTGTCAACTATACATGTAAAAGTACTTTAGTAAAGTTGAAAAAAGGGTCTATCACAGTCTGGCATCCAGGTATTTAACCTCTTGGTTCCTCCTGATTCAGACTTGTTAAAAAGCTAGTGCCAAAATTACCAGATAGTTGTCATGGCACCACACTATGATCTTCCTCTCTGTGGCATCATCGTACTATAGAGAAGAAGATATGTCACATCGGGCTTTTGCACTGTAAGCTGCACAGACACAGATGGGCAGTGACATCCAGAAGTGAGTTCATACCCAACACCATGCTCTTTAGTTGCTGCACAGGAAGCTGGATTTCAGCTCAAAAGCTGACTGAGTTTATTTCCCCTCACGAGTATTGATTGATTTATTTATTTACATGTAATTCGATTCCTCCTCTCACCCACTCTTCTCTTGCTCATCATATCTGCTCTTGGTCCAAGCACCCAGGGATCCCTCTCTCGCTTTAAAAATTCATGAGTGCTCGGGCTGCTGCCGTAATCCTGACTGACACTAAAAGTCTGTCTAGATTTAGTGTCATGAAATTTTCATCTGTAAATGTGCAGTGGAGCTCTGTCTTTCGTCTCGTTCTCTTCTCTCTTCAGGGCCACGCTTGCTTTTACCCGGACTCTTTTTCCTGGCAAGTTTGCAGTCCCAGCCCCATTCTCTCCCTCGCATGCACTTGTACGAACATAAACATGAACACTGCTGCACACAGTGACAGGTAACACACTCGTAGATGCATTTACGGATGCACAAATAGAGAGCTGGACAGAGAGTGGGGGAGAGAAAGCATACACCGATGGGCCATTCTGCTCCATCTTGATGGGGCTGTTTACTGTGTTACATTTGGATGAGTTTGTTCATCTCAGCAGCAGCTGAGGAGAGGTGTGGACCCATGAGTACAAAGTGACTTAAAAGCTGGAGTGGGTATTTTAGTCTGGACATCCCCTGTGGAAATCAACTAGCCAGTGAATGACACTAAAACACAACACTATCATAGCAGAGTCATGAATTAACACTCTTGTCTTTTCACATCTACCTAAGTCTTCTTATAATTATACATTTCTGATACTACCATCTGCCTTTGACATCACATTCGAGGTTGTCTTGTTGCCAGTAATTATGCATGTGCAGTTTTATTCTTTTCATGATAGAAAATGTTAAGTCTGAATTTGTAACTCTAAAAATAATTTTTCTTGGTCACCAGAAGAAAACATGAAAGGAGACATATTAGGGTCTTGTTTCAAGCACTGAGACAATTATATATGGTATTAATGAAATATCTATGACTTGCTTTGGTTGAAGTAGCACAAAGGTGAAGTACAAAAGCTCATTTGTTTAAATCGTGTTTTTACATACCCAGACTAAGCAGACTGATTTGAGGGCAGAGTCAGCTACTCAACGACACTTCACCCACTTTCTTCTGTTAGGATCTGCCTCTTTTGAGTTTGGTGTTACAGACTTGGTTTACTCACTTCCAAGATACATCAGGCAGGATAATATGAAATTTGGAAGGGATAAATGGGAAGTTTAGTAATTCTATCCTGATCTGGGTCTCTGATATCATAGAACCTTGCAAGTTTGAACTGCTCACAAAATTACATATTTTCAAAGTTGGGCTGTCTAAAGCAGAATGACAGTAAAATAGATGTTAAATGATAAATAAATAATAAATAGATGTTAGATGATACATAGATGTTTACAGTTGTTTCAGATATGCTCTCATAGCACTGATTTTTTTAAAATTATTATTTAATTTCCTATTAATACATCTGAGCACTGAAATGCCAGCTGATATTCAAAATATGCAACAGCTTTTATTAAAACATCAGAGAAATAAAAGAAAAACATTACCACATGGGCTTAAAATCTTGTTTCATTCCCAAAAGAGATGTTTTTGGACCACAGTAACTTTTATGATTTTTCTAACTATTAAAGTAAGTTATAATATGTGTGCACATTGTAAGAACTGTAATTCAATACAGTTTAACTCCATTCAGTCTTATCCAGTTCATTTGTATCACACCCCAAAAGTAGTGTATTAAAAAATAAATAATTAAAATAATAATAATGCATGTCAATTATAATCCACCTAACCTAATTTGTTATCAATCTTTATAATTCATTTAATTCCAGTTAATCACAACTCTATTCATAAGATATTGACTTGTAAAAAACTACCTAGATGAGAAAAACCAGCAAACTGTCAAATCCTCTTCACTCTGTTTAGTCCCTTGTTCAGTGCATGAATGTGGAGACAGTGGAAATAAAAACTCTTTTTTTTTTAGCAGGACACTGCCTCCAGTGGAACAAGACTCATGAAGGGCAGCCATCTGCCTCAGCCAGTTCAGTGGGTAAAAGGAACATAAAGACATTTATATAAAGACAGACGTTAATCCAGAGATAACACCATCCATCCATTTTCTATACCCGCTGAATCCATTACTGGGTCACAGGGTCCAGAGATAACGCCTATTAGAAGAAAGAAAAAAAAGATAAACACAAAGTTAACAACAGCAATAGTGGCACATCACACAATGAGAATAATTTCTTTTTTCTAATCTTTATTTTCATTCATTTTTTGTTTGTTTTCTTCTAGAGCAGGAGCTTTCTCAGTGTGAAGGTAACCACCTTTGATGTAACTGTAAGGGAACTGGTAAAAACAACCTAAACATCTGCAGATCAGCCAAGATGATGTAAGTATACAGTGTTTGGTCAGATACATAAACTGAGCATCTGAAACCAGCATTACAATAATATCTTGAAACACACTGACAAAAAAGGCTAAATATGTAAACAAAACTGCTAGTCATACAGAGCCCTTGGTCCTTGAAGAAATTCTCCGGTCTAAATGCACCTTTGATTTAGAGAAGGTTTTCTTTTTCTTTTTTACATTTATGTCATTTAGATCGGGCATCTCAAACACAATTCAGGCCTTGTTATGTTTTTATTTGTTTTATTTTCCTCTTTCCACAGGGAAGTCACATTGTTGGTCTTGTTTCTCATCATAATTCCACCCTTGGCCCCTGACAGAAGTGTATATGTTACAGTAGACTTTTAAAATAAATAGTTTGTTCTGAAGCACCAGCTTTGAGTGGATTTTTTTTTTTTTTGGCTCAAGAGATCAAATCTGAACCAACACACATACAATTTCAGTTGAAAATGGGTGGAATGCATTCTCATCACATTTGTGCTGGATATGTTCAACCCACTGGAAGGAGCACATTACAGTAAGACATTACATTTTCTGTTGCCGGCAGGAAACCCAGGAAGCTGCATCTGTACCAGGGCCAACCTCCTCCTCGATGATTTCAGACACTGTGTCTACATTACAGTGATGGACCTGGTAGGATCCATTGACAAACGAGCACTCCACGCTACTTGGGGGTGGTAGTGCCCCACTTTTATGTTTGCCAACTCCCAAAAGATAGAGAAATACAAAGATGAGAACGAAAAAAGAAAAGAGAAAGAAAAACAAACTACACTTACAACATAGAAGAAGCTGTGATTGTTTCTATTTGATATTTGAATACACAATGGTGATGTTGTGATGAATGAGAGGAGGCAACTCAACATTACCTCCCCATCCAGGAGTTTTTGGAGTCCTACTGAACCACACAGAGTGAGATTCAGTTTTATATAAGTTCTGCAAAATTCTTGATGACCTCAAATGCTGTTTTTTGAAATTGGGCAATTTAATAAATGCCAGTAGAACTATTGAGTATTATACACTGTTACATTATGGCAAAGACTGAGAAAGAAGACATTTTACAAAATCTTCATAAAGAAAGCTTGCTGATCAACCGTGTCAGTTGCGGGAAGGTAGGAAAATCTCTTGCAAAGTATACAGGCAGTCACGTGATGCATCAAACCAACCAAAATCCACAACACAGTCATTAACATTTATGACAGAATCTATACATTGTCTGCCGAGATAGTTTTTATTTATTTATTTTCACAGAAAAAAAACATCTTTTCACTTTCCATTAAAAGTGCACTTGAAGGATTTCATGAATAATGACATGATAAAATTCCTTTTGTGCAGCCACTCAAGCGCTCAGGTAATTCTCTCTGTAAGAAAGAGCTTGAGCCAGGGGACGGGTTGATAACGTTCAGTGCTCATTGACAGCCATACACAGATGGTTAAGAGCCATCCACTGCCACTATGTTAAGAGCCCTCTTATCAGGGAGAATAAAAAGGTGCTTTAATTGGCTGCCAGGGTCATTTTTCCTCTGTAACACTCACTTCTATCATAAAAAAAAAGGTTGACCAGCAGAAAAGATGGATCAGATAACCCTGCAAGGACAGTAATGTTTCTAATTACCACCCACCTTTGCTTCCATTACTTCCATCCTCCTCTCCACCGCTGCCTTTCCCCGACTCTTGCATGCTTCAAGTAGGGACAAGTCAACATGAAGAGAGCAGTAACCACCACTCACACTAATGAACAGAATACACTAGGAAGGAGAGAAAATGGTTTTGTCTCCACTTCTGTCTCTAAACCCCCATTTCTAATTCCTCTTTTTACACGTTTAATGTAATCCTTTCTTTTTCCTTCTAAACTATACACTTCTCTTTGGAACGAAAATCAGTTGGTAACATTATAGTGTTTTGTCACTATTTACACTATTGTAAACTGATTATTGCATACATGCATGTCAATATATCAGCATTCACCCCCATAACCCTTTTTTTTCTTTTTAGAGAGGTATTCTTGTAACACAAGGTCCAATTATGCTCTTTAGCACCATCTAAAACATAAAATTGCCCATCCCTTTTCTATGTACACATATATGGATATCCTTCACCTTTTCAGCCCTATAGAGGACAATTGGATGGAGGCTGTAATATGGAGCTGTTTGCTTTTATTGGCACTTATTAAAAATGACATGGAGATTAGTGCTACTGAGTTTAGCACAATCTTCTCAACGTCCTTCACAAGCTTGACTTCTGGATTAAACATTTTGAGTATTTATTTTAATGGCATGTATACATGCACTGTTTCATCCCAGACTTTATTTACAAGATTTAGCTTAAAATAACTGCTGTGCTGTTTCAGTGATTTTTAAAAACAACTCATTAAAATTTTACCGAATGGCTAAAAATATGCTCTGCCACATTTATAACACGTAACCTGCTTGATGCTGCCGGTGTGATAAAACCTAAAAATGCAATGCACAAAACAGAAATACAGCCAAAAGTCACACCCTAATCTCCCCCACCCTTCCTTCTTTTTTTAAAAAAATAATTATTTTTTAAAAAGCTTTAGGCATTTTGGTAAGTTAAATGGCATCTTGAATGAATTCATGTGACTTTTTTCTTAATTTTCTTCATATGGTCTTCCTGAACAATGGCCCGTCAGACACATGTCAAACTGGATTTAACATTTAACAAGCAAAAAGTCTGCAGTTAGATTTTAATCTAAACAAATCTCCCAAGAACCCTCAAAAACAAGAAAGTGTCAAGACTGATTCGTGTTACAGTTTTTAGGTGCATGTTTTACATTTTGTTTTTATTTGTTCCACATTTGCAGCTTTTGGGGGAGATTCTGGTTCACGAGGAGATGAGATTATGCGCTCGTTGTTACTGGCAGAACTTCAAGTCAAGAAAGGAAAATGATTCCAACTTTATGGACTAAATCCTTGTTTATGAAGAAAAAAAGAGGCAAATCATTGAACACCTCATCTTTGAAACAGGCATAGCCTAATCATAGCACCTAACCATAGTTATATGCTGTTGTAAATAAGTCCAGATGACCTCCTTTAGCGTTATTTTTTAAATTCCAGGTAAAGATGAGAGGGTATATTTCCACATAATTACTCAATACACCAATGAAAGTGGGTAAAGCAGTGTACTGTGAGCTGAAAAGGGATATTTTCCTGACCCTACATGTGCTGTGGTAAAGACAATGGCTCGGCTCTTTCTTGAGAGATAGACATACATGAGTTTTTAATGTTGTTATTCTTCTTTGGGACTAATTTTAACTGATGCATGATAACGATTTGATTGTTCAAATATTCTTTAAGAGAATATATGCAGGTTATACGAGCTCCTCATGAGAAACGCTGAACACACAAGAAAAAAAAGGGCTGCAGGTCCAGTCGTTTACGTTCACAAAATGTTCAAAATAACAAGTGAATCTCATGCTTCATGACGTTTCTAAGAGCAGCACTGCAAAGTCTGCTTCCATTGCTGCAGAAGCTACATTATTTCTGTTCGTTGCTTCTCCACATCTTCAGCTGTCAGATCCACTGCATGTTTTTATTCTCTGTGATGCATTACCATCAATTGCAAAAGCCCCAAGTGATTTTTTCCTTCTTCTTTTGCTTTTTGTCTTTGAACAAGTGTGAGGAGGCCATTTCTTTGAAAATGAAAAACATGGATGTCTGACTGATGCTTTAAACCTGGAGTGGGCATCTTTTGAGTGATGAACTGCCCATGACTGTCATCATTTGATCAGAATAATGACTAATAATAATACTGGGGAAAAAAGGAATGGCCTTTAATCTACTTGGGACCACTTCCTTTAGTCCTTCTACATGCAAGGTAACAGTGTAAAAGGTAGGAGAGACAGGGGAAAAAAGGAAATAAAACTAAACATGAAATAGTGTGATGGCATGTTTCTCATTAATGGGAAGTTACATGTGTGTCTTCTAGAGCAAAAAATAAAAAATATTACGTTTCAGAGCTCTTTGAGGACTCAGCAGTCACATGGTGAATAAAATGCTAAATAGTCGTGGTTGGGAGACTACTCTATGACTTGAACGATATTGTGTTCATTTTATTGCTGCATTGGTGGCATGTTGCCAAATATTACACCCAGAGAGTGTGTGCTGTCTGCTGTAACAATGACACACACACACATACACACACACGTAGGGTCTCAGACCCCCCATTTGTGGGACATGATGCTCAGTAGGCAATCATTGCAGACAGATGTCAGCACCGTATTAAAGAGGATGCCTGGCAGCCTCCAGGGCTGGAAGACTGCTATGAATAAATTTATTAC
This sequence comes from Zenarchopterus dispar, assembly GCA_028564865.1. NCBI lineage: Eukaryota > Metazoa > Chordata > Actinopteri > Beloniformes > Zenarchopteridae > Zenarchopterus > Zenarchopterus dispar. The sequence continues at coordinate 30,472 of JAOWBL010022296.1, forward strand.
AATAATGTGGTGACCCTAAAACTGTAAGTGTCGCTGAAATGCAGCAGTGATGCAAGTAATTGATGGACTTGTCATTAAGCAGGGAAACATATCCTGGAAAAATTACTTTGGCTTAAAATATGCCTTCAGTCTCTTTCTGACCATGTCACAGCAGCATCTCTTGCGTCCATTCCACACTACCACCTCTAAAAAGCCCAACAGGGGTCCATTTTCATGCCAGGATTGGGAAAGCATGGCAGTTATGGAATTTTCACCACCTTCATCACCAGCAAACCACCTCAAATAGCTCCTCCAGGAGGCATTCTGGAAAGCAAGCCCGGGTCCCTCTCATCAGGACTTAAATGAGGCTGTGAGTGGGCTGGTTTGTCAGGGACCAGCAGAAGGAAGTGGCAGGGCGATGGTTTCCAGATTAATGTGGTAGCTGTTGAGTGTGCAGTAGCAAGCGTTACCGCTGAGGTCTGAATGGGACTTCACCCAAACAAAGATCTTCTCTCCCAGATGCAGATGTTGTGTTAAAACATGCCCAAATGTGTACACTCAGACACACAGCTGATCCACATTTTACTTTTTTGTTGAACAGAGCCCACACATCATGATAACATGCAGCTGCAGCCAGCTTTGTCAATGAAGATAAATATCTTTAGGAAGAAATAAATCACCCTTAATCTGAGACGTCGGTGTAAATAACTTCTAAAATCTTCCTTTATGTGATTTTTATTCTGTGTGACACCAGAAAAACTCCTAATTCGCGATGACAGAATGATAACCGTTAGATTTAATGTGCTGGAGTGGAGAATATTTTAAGATTTTCTGTGCTCTGAACACCAGCACATTTCCTCTCTCTGCCTCCAGCTCTCACAATCTTTCTCTCCAATACTTTATTACGCCAACATCTGGACAAGGACCCCTGCTGATAGACCTGTGAGGTATTGCCTCATCTGTTTAAAGACTAATTTTCAGCATAATATTAATATACACACATTAGACAGAATGATGATATTCCTTCAACAACTCACAGGCTGGTCTTTTTTCCCCTTACTTCCATCTTCTAATGGAAAATTGAAGCCATCCATCTGTGGAGATGGGAGCCTCCAGCAGGGACAGACCAGTTGTCCCTGGTGATAACGTGAGATTCTGGATCCTCCTTCATGTGCATTATTGATGGCCATCAGTCGGTGGGTGTCTGACCACATTTAAGTGTCTCAGCAGGGGGGTGCTGCAATAATCAAAATACACACGCACACAGCTCTGTCTCCTGCGTTATCACACCCCGCTGCGTATCATCAAGTGTGCATCAGCAAATTAAAACTGGCATTCACAAGCGATGTGTTCATGCAAACAAATAAGCACCAGGGATGTGCATAGGCACTGGAGATGGTTAATGTAAATTTTATGGAAGGACTAGCCTCCATTTTGTTTTTTTCGTTTATCTTTTTGGGCTTTTATTAACAATTTGTCTCAAGTTTTTATAGAATTCTTTTAAAACTTCATCAGAATAAATTACTAATCAGCAGGTGTCCCCATCAACCCTCCTATAATACAAATATATGCAAATGGTTGTGGCAAGGTGCATTAATGTGCTGTGGCATTTAATTTCTGCTTCTCACCTAAGATTTTTTTTCATCCTAATTAATTAATTCATCTCATCTAATCCGCCTGTTCCCCGTGGTGCAGCAAAACAGCGGCCACAATGATACGAGTGACATGAAAGCAGCAAATCGACTTGAACCGTGACTCACACACACCTCTGGCACCACCAGACACATTATTTTCAAGAGATGTGTGACAATATGAGAAAAAGAGGCAGGTGCTAAAATATGTTTTATATACTCAAAGATTATTGCACAAATTACTTTTTGAAGTGACAGCTTTTCCACCTCAGACAAAAGTCTCGTATTAAAGCGGGTGAAGAGAGTTTGCCTGTGACATCCTACAGATGTCTCACGGCTGTGTCAGGAATAAAACCTACCGTTTATTTTCTCTGAAATAAATTTGAATGATCTGTCAAGCATCTACCTCACTGTTTCGGGTGGAGTAAACAGGAAAATTACTCTGTTTGAGAGGTTTAGAAATTGGAGTAATGAGCTTCTCAGTGTTTAACACAAATACATTTAACTTGGGTAGACTGCACAGGTTAGTCAACATCCACTCAGTTATATTCAACAATTCATTTTCATGTTTTTAATTTTTATTCTTTCATGACTTTGATGCCACTTGTGATGGATCACAATGTTTCTATACACAACCTGATTTATTCTTGCCAGACATACAAATGTCCTTATTGAGAAAAAAAAAAGAGGAAAAAAAAACAGAGTGGCCAGGGAAAGTTCATTTATATTCATGAGCAGAGGATTACATTATTGGATAATTAGGCGTTAGAAACAAGGTTGGTTAGAGCAAGAAAATTAGTTCAAGTTAATCAGTAGAGCAAGAAGAAGTTGGGCCTTGGCCATGTTGCAAAAACAAAATCTGTGGCAGTCAACAATGTCAACGACCGTCAATGACCCCATACAAGTGATGTGCACCCAAATGTCCCAAAAGGTTAATTATGAATAATCCTCCAATCTATTATTAAAAGCAAGGTGAGGGACTTAAAAGCAATCACAAAAGAGGAAACAACTATCCAGATGTTAAAAGGCAATGCCTTCTTCTTAAACACTAGTCAAAATAAACTTCAACAAGGGACTTTCAAATCAAACACACAGAAAACTAGGTACAATTTTATCTGTCTGTCTATCTACATATATATATATATATATATATATATATATATATATATATATATATATATATATATATATATATATATAT
>JAOWBL010022314.1:0-33281 GCA_028564865.1 Zenarchopterus dispar
ATTTCTACTATTAAAGGGCAACAAATACTCTGTGTGTATGTGGGCATACATGTTGACATCTGTTCATTCTGGCCTAAATAACAGTTTTAGGATACAATAATAACAATAATAGTTTCGAAGTGTGGGAGGTTATAACTCTTGTTGTGACTGTGTGCACATGTGTGCTGGTACTCACCAACTCCTGATTTTAACTTATTATTTTCTCTTAAAAGAACCACATGGGTCTGATTTGGAGCAGTCAAATCAGGGTCTCTCACAGGACCCACTGCCCTGCATATTTTAGATGTTTCCCAGCTCTAACACACCTGACCCGAATGAACTGATCACCTCATCAGCTTGTTCTGGAGATGTTTGTGAAAGATTTGAATGAGCTGATTTAGATCAAGTGAACATGTAACACATGGAGAGTAACGACTCCTGAGAACCACGACAGAGAAACACTCAGCTAAATGCTCATATTCATCTTCGTGTAAAACAGTTTTATTTACTAAGAATTCTCAGTTCTATTTCTAATTTTTGAACTTTAATACACACAAACACTTAACAGGGTTTTCCTTTATTTATAAATTCATTAATTTCACTTCAGGAATTAATAGTGTATCTTTTAATATGTATTTATTGTTAAGAAAGCACAAATCAAAATGTATATAATGTTATAATCAAGATGTTATTAAGAACATCCATTCTATTTTTGTGCTCATAAGATTATTTCTTTAAAATATTGGAGAGGTCCTTGATGCTCTCCAGAGAAACGCTTAGAAAGAGTCAAGAGAGAATGAGACAGAAACCTTGCTCATATTATCAGCCCACGTCAGGTTATCGGAGCTTTTCCCGTCATTCTGGAAAAGATCACAAACATCAAAGATCGTCTGATGCGTAAACAGCGGCAACCCTGCCACCTAGTGTTCACCTGTGGGAACTGCCTTCGCAAAAGGCGGAGGGAAGTCTAAACCTGCACTCGTCTTAAATGAAGTGATGCTTTTTCTGTCTTTGCAGACACACTGCGATTATTCGTGAATTTCGGAAGATTTCGAAAGATGAATAGTTTCACCACTGAAATGAAGCCCTGATTTTTTTTTTTTTTTTGAGGATCTCCCACCACTGCTTTCACACACAAAGACCAGTTTGCTCATAAAAAGTGTCAAAGGAATTGTTACGAAACATGTGGAAACAGCACAGTTGGTCTACTGGGAGCTCTCTGGAGTCTAAAACAACACTTTTATACAATTACCTCCAGTTGGCTTTGTGGACCACAAAGAAATTGCCTCAAAGAATAGTTTGAGTAACCACAGAAAATATTTTGCTGCATTATTAATAAAACAGGCTTCAGTTTTTTTTTAGTTTGAGCCACAGTGACCTTTAAGTCAGAGCATCTTAACCTCTACAGCACCAACTATAAAACTCCTTTTGAAAATCTGTTTGGTGTGTCAGCAAATAAAGATGTGAAAACTGAAGGGGGGAAAAAAACTATATTTGATCAACTAACCTGGATATCAAAAATTCAGAGCTTCTGCCATTAAAATTACTTCCTGTATAGAAATGATCATTAAAATGGTTTTTGGAACTTTAGGAATGAAAAACACACTTTCTGAACACATCAAAATCATAACATGATGGTAGCACAGCAGCTTAACTGAGATCACCTGATTGTGATAAGTAATCAGATTACACCTGGAGATAGAATAATGAGCCCTGAACACGATTACAAATTACATGTAATATAAACTTAAAACTACCATGCAGGGAGGGAGAACACGATATTTCCGAGGCGTTGGAGATCCCTGAGATTACACGCAATGAACCAGTGGACCTGTGGTTTATCACTAAATAAGAATCATAGTTTTAATAAAACCCTCACGAAAAAGCTCTCTGAATGTGCTCCAAAATAAACAAAGAAAGCTAAAACCTAACGACACAGTACAAAAACAACGCAGCAGAAACTCAGCTCTAATTTTAAAGCAATATCTTTAACAAACATGCTTAATAGTGGGTTATAAAAAAATATTCTGTGGGAGTAACTATTTTGTATGGGTGAATACTTCTGCAGTGATTTCATGTTTTATATTTACATCAACAGTTTTGATTAAAAGGCCAACAGCTGCTTCAGAACGATGAGCATGTGACGTTACTTTGATGGCTTCCAACTCCAAGAAAAACACGATCAATGACCACTTCGTTGCAACATCTTATTTTCTCTCCTTCCTCTTACAATCATGAAACTAAACCCTTTCAGTAACTTCTCGTTTGATCAAAGCGTTTTGTCCAAATAAAGTTACTCAAACTTCTCTGCCAGGTCCAAAGCGACTTAGTGAAGGTTTTTCTGCGTTTCTGTGAACTCGGCTGTAAATACAGAAACATCCAGATTCCTAAAGACTCCTAAATCTGAGAAAAACTCATTTACAACAAAACTGCTCATTTCAAATCCAAGTCATCACCTCGTCCAGAGCACGTTTACAATAATCAGATTTTAAGTTGATCAAAGCATTTTGTAAATTACAACAGACACACTTTAATAATTTTAAAATTTATTCTCAAAAAATACAAAAACAAGGAAAATAAGTATATGTACACAAACACTATTAAAATAGAATATGTATTGTACAAAATATGTACAAGCTTTCCTTCAACTGAAAACAAATCCTATCTGGTCCTTTTGTCCTTGATGGTGTAGTGAAGAACTAACGGCTGAGCCTGGAGGAGGAAAAAAAAGAAAAGAAAAAAGATCACATAAATGCATGAAAATACTCAAGGATGTACATACGGCTGTTGGCGTTTTGCATCACAGGACAAAGACAAGCTGCTGGAGCGTGCAGGAATGTGCAACATCGGTGGGCGCTGCAGCTCTCATGGCGCTACTGTACCTTGCCAAACCAGTGCGAGAGCCATAACCGCTTCATGGTCATGTGATCGGGCAGCGACTCGTTATTGAACAACATCTGGACCTGCAGGAAGACCACACAAACAGATGTAAGAGGAACACGTGTGAATATTTTAATAAGTGAAAGTAATTGGCTGCTGGTAAAAGTAGGAAGTAGGGGGCTAAACGGAGCTCAGAGGGAAGAAATTTCATCCTCAGAAACGGCCCTGGGGTTGGGGGAGGGGGGTGGGTCTGCTTCTGAGACTACACAGACCCTTCAGATGGTGAGGATCGCATTTCCACCTTTCTGTCTTAATCATCTCAGCTTTAATTCCCCCAATGCCTTTTAAATTTGCGAACCTCAGGTTTTATTCAGAAACTGTTCAAATCTTGTCAAAAGACAAGATTCAAACTTCGATTAACTCAGCTTCAATGAGCTGAGAACACCGACGGACTGCGAGCCAACTCCAGGACAGAGCGCCGATTCTGACAAAGCAGCAAAATTAGCGCAATTAAACATCAATATCTGATTTACAGAGATTATGTTCTAGATAATAAAAACACCCAAAACCAATATAAATGTGTAACATGAACAGATTTTGAGTTAATACAACTGAGGTGACATTCCTTGTTTAAGTGTTTCGGCTGTTTTGAACAACACTGTTACTTGTTGGAGCATCCAGGCTGCATACTTTAATGAACAAGGGTAGATTCAAAATGAAAATAATTTAAATTCATTTTAATCCACCCTAAATCTTAGACCTCAGAGGAAATACAAAACAAAGAAAGAAATGCTCTTTTTAGGTTCTTGAAAAAAGTCCCCCATTGACAACGAATTCTTTGACATATAGAAGAAACTTTATAAACATCTTGACTGAAAACCTAAATTTTATATATATATATATATATATATATATATATTTTTTTTTTTTTAAGAAAAATGTCTCTATAGACATGTATCATGAAGAAGACGATTTGATTTCCATTTCTGGACCACAGATTGTGAGAACTTTGTGACATGACTGGCTCTGTCTTACATCAGATAGAGTGGATGTCCTTATAAGGTCATGGTTTTCAGACAGTGGGCGTTCCTACAGGAATTCAACCAATCAGGAGTCTTTTAGCTGAGCCAACATTAAATTAACAGAGTCCTCTCATTCTTGTATAATTGTCTGCCCTTTTTGGGCTGAAATAATTATGGCCTTTTGGAGTCATGCTGGTTGCAGAGCTCCTCTTGAAAACAATTAAAGGGCAATTCCAGTGCTATGAAGCTAAGAAATGCTAAGATGCTAAAATTAAAACTGGAGGAGCTCAAACTCAAGCAATCTTTATAATAAACTGATCCCAATATCATAATTAATTAATGAGCGACAGATGATAGTTATCTGTAAAAATTTAAAAATAAAACATTAGGTCAGACTTAAGGCAAAAAAAAAAAAACAAAAACAAAACAATCCAGTATCCAGTAAATTGAATAAGTAGGGTGCAAAAAAGACTGAATTTGTTAAACATAAATCACAATTTAACAAAATGTATTACCCTGTTATTACTAAAATGAGACAAATAAATTATTCGATTACAGACTGACCTGGTGTTTTTCCACATTTAGCCGGTGACAAAGTACTTTCCGCAAGTGTCTCACCTCCGCTCGCACAGAACAGCGGACAAACTTCTGCTGCAGAGACAAGATAAAGTGATACCCTGTAAAACCTTTAACAAGAAATGTGTTCAGCAGCTGACTCACTCAAAGCAAGAAGTAACTCCAATAAAGTAAAACCAGCTGCACAGTCCAGCTTATTGCCCCAAGGTGTTACCACTGGAGATTGTGTTTATACTGCCGTATAAGATGTCCAATTTACTCAAATGTTTAACACATTACTTTACCATGGAGAAATATCCCTCACTTAACTTTTGGGTTACTCAGCTGCGTGTCAGCAGCATCACCTAAGGTGGAATTATGGGACAGCTAGGAGAAGAAAAGGTAAAACCCAAACCGTTATAAATGTCTCTTCAGTTTCGACTGTAAAACTAGAAGTGCCCACCGCCGGCTCTCGGTGCCTGTCTCAACATATCAAAATGATTTTGAGGTTTATCCTGAGCAACCGACTGCAGCCCGGAGTTCAGTGACGAAACAAAGTTCTAGCACGAGAAGCCAACGTAACAAGAAGGTAAGTGTATGAACAGGGTGTGGCCGGCTGATTTACAGTGAAGCAACACCCAACTCAGTGCTGAACGTTTTCCACCCACAGTGACTTATTACACTCTCCAAACGCCAAAGGGTGAAACTTCCTTTTCGCCATGCCAGCTCTGGGTGGATGAAAAAAAAAGGTTCTGCACAATTTATACCTCAGTAAAAAGGGGGGCTATGATTGGACGTGGACTGCAGAGAAGAACAGCATGTAACAAAGGCCGAGAGTCAAATTCAGATCCAGAACACCGCGAGGAGACAGTTTGTCCTGGCAAACTAACTAAACACCTACAAGTGTAATCCGTTTCCACGTGTTTGTGAGGGCTCTCGTCACCAGGTAATTCAATTCATAAGGTCACAAAGCACTTAGAGTGTAAACAACTCCATATAAGAGAGGCAGAAGGAAAACATGCATGACTGCATTACACAATGAAAGATTACAAAATAATATACATTTTAATTTTGCATGCTGATCAAACCATACAGACTGATAATAAAAACAACCCTCCATGAAAAACCAGATCTTAATGCAGTTGCTTTGCTTAATGTCTTGAATATTCAAATACTGTAAAGTCAAACAGGGACCTAATTTGCTTTAAGAAAATGTGGACAGTTCTCCTTACTGCCCACTAAGAGGTTTTGTTTTTTAACCTGGTCGTGCAGGACCACCACGTTCAAACGTCCAGGACCACCAGGTCCAAAAACAGTTTCGTCCCACACGCCACAACCCTCCTAATAAATCCACCTCCACCCTCCGCTAATATTCATTCATACTTTTTAAGAGCTTAATTTATTTTCAAATGTCATTTTTACACAGCATTCAGCACTGTTACTTTCATATACTTGTACAGCAAATGTACACTATCATATTTATATATTATACAGTATTATGGAGTGGTCCTTTCCAGTTGCACTTTTCATAGATTTCCTTTCACCTGTACGTTGTGTTTTATTCTTATAAATGTTACCGATACTGTTGGAGTCACTTGAAATGAAGTTTTGTTTCAACGATCACTTTTGGTGTAAATCTGAATGATAAAGTCCATCTATATCACTATAACAGTATATGATATATAAACATTTCATTGTTTTGGAAAATAGCTGGCTGAAGGCACAGTGATTAGCAGAGGACACCTGTCTCCATGGAGACCTGCTACTAAATGGGAGCGCGTGCATGAGGTCTGGGCAGCGCACACGTCAGAGGCTTGAACGAGGCTGCCCTCTGCTGGAATTTCATCATCATCGCAGTAGCGAAGAGATTTTAAGTTTTATGTTTCCACTAAATAATTCCAGTTCAAGTTAGAAAACTACATCGTTGTCTTTGTTAACAGGTTCGTCCAGGCATTCATGAGAAAGTTCAAAGAATCCAGTAAAGAACATGATAGAAAAAAAAACATAAAATATAATCTTAAGGGTTCAGCTAAACCTTTAAAAAAAAAGGAGAATTTTTTTTCTTGACCTTGCTTATTAACACCATCACGTTAAGAAAATATGTGAAGGGGGGAAAAAAGATGTAAAGCAGAAATCTATACTTTATAAAAGAAAAACTACAACATAATGAGTCTCTGACCACAAAAACTAAACATCTGTCTGCAGCTGTTAAACTACAGATCAGCCAAAAAAAAAGCATTTAACAAAAGTAAAACTTTAAGTACTAAATATATTCTTACCATGTTGTTTCATGGAGGTGAAGAAAAAGCCATCAAAATGTTAGATGTTAATGTTTTCTTACTGCTCACAATAACCTTGTCATTTATTTAAATTAATCACATGAACCTAAAGGAAGTGAGGAAATAAATAATCCTTTGTCCTTTAAGTATAGTTTTGTTTCCTATGTTAAATTTAAAAAAAAAAAAAAAATCAAGACTTTTACTACTTCTAACTGTTATTAAAATCAATATTAACATTATCCATTTGAATTAAAATCAACATTTATTTCCTTATGCGAAGTAAAGTGGAAATTAAGCATTTTTGAACTGAATTGAATTTGAATAAAAGAAGCACTGAAGGTATTTGGAACAGAACTTTGGAAAATGTGACCAGCTCTTATTATGACCGTCACTTAAATCTGTTTATGTCATCTGACTTGGTCAGGAACGTTCCTGGAAGGGGAAAAATTAAAAAAAAAACAAAACTTGCTTTTCAGGTGGACTTCTGAAATTTCAATAAATATCTACAGAAGAGTTTGGACGTTATGATACAATAAAAAACAAAGACAACTGCGAGAACCAGAGTTAAATGGAAATGCAGCTGACTGAGTGCAACCTGTAGTGTTGAGTGGATAAAACACAGTTTCAGAAACACTGCTGGTGGGATATGAAGCCACATAACAGAAAAGAATTGCAGAGCTCCGTCTGGTGGAATCACGACTCATCAGATGCCTTTTCCATTACACGGTTCGACTTGGCATGATTTGACTCGACATGGCTCATTCCTGCTTCATTTTCCGTTGCAAACAGTATCCCCTCGACTTGGACGAGATCAGCTGTTTATCATCACAGAGCCTCGAGGCTGTGGCGACAGAGACTGGACACTACTTCCCTGAGCGTGTGCGGTTACTTATTTGCGAGATGGCTTTGAATATATTTAGTGATGGAGCATGTTAAAGCTTATGTGAGCCAAACAGAAAAACATTCCAGTGGATTTATTAGTCGTTCGAGATTATGAAATGTGCACACAGATGAGATAAATATGTTTTGCAAATGAGTTCAGGAAACTGACAAGTCCACCAACATGTGCAGAACTTCAGGGATGCTGCAGAGACTGTTGTTTACACCCACAGGTGAGGAGTCTCAACAATCAACAACCTGAAGTTTCCACATCACTATATAGTATCTCCTTGACTGAAGTAGTACTGAAATTGATATTTTACAAGTCATTACCTACAATAAAAATAAAAAAAGGCTAGAGCCATGCCCAGTTGAACAAACATATCATTAGTGTCCACTGTAGACATGCTGGGAGCACTCGACTCCTCACAAAGATAAAAACGCAACAAATCAGTGAACAAGTCTAAATGAGAACAACAAAACACACATTTTCTCAATTATAACATACTTTCTGCAAGATAAGTGACTTGATGAGAAAATACTGATCATGTGCTGCAGTTCCCCTACTTCTCTGCTTTCCTCTACAAGCATTCGGGTTCAGCAGCAGCCAGACTAAGAAGCTCTGAGCTGGATTCTGCTGTTGCTGCAGTTGTCAGCGTGCCATGTATGTGCTTAGCAGTCAAGGGTATAAATTACTTGAAAGGGCTGTGGAAAGAAATATGCCCTGGAGACAGTTTTCCCTGGTTGCTCTGAAAGCATCTAAAAGCAGCGGAACAGTTTCACGAAGCACACACACACGTCCACTGAAAATCAATCCAACACACATCTGAGATAGTTTATTAGTGAGACTCACCTGAAGAGTGAGTCGCGTCTTATCTTTCCCTGCAAGCGATGAACTGTAAATACAAAGCAGAGTAAACAACGGCGCTGGAAACGGAGCGTTTCCGCTGCAAAGCTTGACTCATAGCACACATACACACTCGCTGTCATGTTTATGTTTTATTATTCTGATCTGAAATATTCCATAAACAGGCACACAAATCACTGTAAAATAAATAAATAAATAAATAAATAATTTAAAAAAACAACAGACAAACAGCTTACCTTAACCTTTCTAAACAAAGCGAAACCTGTTCATCATATCTGTAGAAGTGGGCTTTTGAGTGGTCGAAGCTCGTATAAGGTAAACCCGCCGAATCTGACACATCTGCAGGAAGGAAAAAAAAAAAAAAAAGCTTCCATCTAAAACTGATCATATAACCAGATTGATAAGGTCCTACGGGGATTTCTCAAAATACAACTCTGATTACAACCATTTTTATTCAAACATCAGGAAATTTCATGATGATGCTCAGAATTTGTAACTTGATTCTGATTTATGTTACATCATTACAGTGAAGCATTGATAAAATACTGTAACCAAATGAAATGTAGAGTCAAGCAGAGCTACACTTAGTCTTTTTATAGCTAAATTTAGACCAAAGTCAGACAGCCACAATGGCGAAATGAAGGCTTACTGTCTCCAGCAGGCTGGACAACTCTCTCCAACCCCCGCGACTGGTAAAACTCCTTTATTCTTTTGTCTTCACCTGAGAAAATACAACCACAACAGAAAGACTTACAAACACAACAAGCGATGCAATCCACTAATGAATTCACCTTCTGCTCTCAACATTTTTATTTCCCTTCTGCTACAGATTTAAACTTGACCTGAACCAGACTGATGAGTGCTACAACGATGACATTTTAGCATCAACAAGCCAATGACTTACTTTCTTGAAGTCCAGGCACCAGTTTGTAGACAATGTCTTGCATCACTCGATCCAATTTGAGGTTGAGTAAGGGCTGCGTTTCATGGATTTTGATATTGCACATTGGACAATATTTGCTGGTTTGCAGGTATTTTACAATGCAACTTTTACAGACTGTTGAGAAAAAAAAGAAAGATTTCCTTCCGATTAGCCTAATTATTGCTTTTGTGAAATGGCAGAAAGAGATGAGAACAGAAGATTCACAGACATAGAGACTCACAGGTGTGTAAGCACTCCGTGATGGTTGTGGCATCGATGAAGTAGCCCGCGCAGAGGTAGCAAACAATGTGTTCATTCAGGTCCTTGATCTTCAACTTGACTTTCTCCTGTAGAGCCCAATAAAGACATGTCCCACACATTTTTAAAATGTACAAAAACCTCCTTTCAGCTTGAAATGAACATTGCTGTAGTTCTCATATTATTACTTGCTGCTGTGACAAAACATCTACCCACGCAGGATCAGTAAAAGTATCTTTCATCTCTGTTGTGGAGTTTGCTCATTTTAATATAGAATGAATGCATACTCAATTATTTTTTTCTTATTGCTGAAGAACTTTTTTGGTAACAAATTATTTGTCTTGAAAACTGACTGAGCAGCCAGTCCATAACTTATACGTTTGTGACAACATTTAAAACAAAAAGAAGGAGCAATGCTTGACTTCCGGTGTTTCTTTACGATTAGAGTTGTCTCCTGCTGACGCCTTCATCGTACCAATAAACAACCAAACGTCTCCCCAGTCGGTAAAAAAGAAAGCTGGGTGCGCTGACCCATGCACAAAGGCTGCGTGGCCATAATTTAATGATGACTCCAATGACACTGGAAAAGTTCAACTGTTTTCAGCTTCTGAGAGAAGCAAAAAATACAACACTGCTCAGTTTATCGACGTTTGACATCACCGCATTCAAAGTCAATGGACAGCACTTCCAACGTGGACACGTGAGTGAGGAGTTAAGTTTCTGCTTCAGTACCAGTTACCACAGAAGACCCCAGAAGTACTCTATATCGGTCCCAAATGGGTCTGCATGTTGTACAACACAAGAAAGGTTGTTTTAATGTTGCAGCCAGTGAGTAAATTGTGGATTATGGGCTCCACAACTCACACAAAGAAATCGGTGGCAAACTTTATCAGAGTAAGATGCTCATACGAGTATGTGAACATTGTCTGAAAATTGACTCACTGTGAATGCATCTTGTAAACAGAACCAGAAACTGTTGTTTTATCAATATCTGGACCCTTTAGTTGAATAGTAACGTACTTTGGAAAAATGTATTTGTTTTAAAATGCTTCCACTTTTCAAACAATTGCATTTAACAGCATCATGACTCAAAAGTAGAGCTTGTCATACAAAGTATGGCAGTTATTTGAGGTATTTTATGTGCAGTGTACACAAAGAGTCATGCTGAAATAAGAAATGAGTGTTGCTGGGCAGGCAGGCGGGGGAGGATACCATTAAACTGACAACAATCTAGTCTCTGTTTGCAATAAAATTAACTCAAGAAATATCTGAATAAAGTCAAACATTGTCTCTAAATTGCTGCTGCGCTTCATAACTTTTAATAAACATGTTTAAAAAAAAAAAAAACTTCAAACATCATATTTAAAAATAGTTTTAGTGGGAAAGCAGTTGCATCATGTAGTGTGCAGGCGTGGGGTATTTGTGTGGCAGTATTTGAACTACTTACACAGTTTTCCTCCAAAGTGCCTTTTTTATTTTACGAGCCTATACCTCACCGGGGTGCTGCTGTGAGACTCAGCCTCACATTTCACCGCCAATAAAAAATGACAAAAGTATAAACTTTTATGAATAAAAGTTTGCCGACCAAAAAAGAAAAAACAAATATAATCTCGTGCGGCAATTACGCCACAAAAAAAAATGTTCTTGGATAGTTTGAAAAACTGGGCTCGATGTTAAATTTGTTTATGTACGCAGCTGTAACAAAGAAAAAGTCGCCTCGCACCAGAAGTAATGTATTTAAACTAACATGAACTTGTTTACGGTAAACAAGCAGTTGAAAGCGGACCATCCTCAGTTCATCATACAACAAACCGAATAACCTAACGGACCGCTGCGGCCGTTACCGCCCACACGTCACTCACATCGCCATCTAATTGAATATATGTGTGGTAAATTTAAAAGAAAACACTAACATAAATTAGTAAATAAACAGTTAGTTGTGGGGTTTTGTGCACGTTGCTCCGCGAAACAAGACGGCTCGACTCCGCGGTGTACGCATGCTCCGGCTCGTCCGTCCTCGCAGCGGTCCCCGTCAGACGACAACGATGTGCCGCCAGGACGAGCGATTAACTGGCCCCCGGTGCACTCTCGCCATCCCCGCTCTTTCCTCCGCCTCGGACAAGCTCAAACTACACGGCCACTCACCTCGTTCCTCAGTGGGTCCAGCTTGTAAACAGACTGGAGCTGATTTCGTAGCCGCATCGCTATAGCCATCGGACCTTGCTCCGCCATCTTTGGGAATTACACTAAGTTCCGGGTAAACCGGAAGTGGCATTTTTCTGCTGATTGAGGCGGCAAATGAGAAAATAAAAGTCTAAATTTATAGTAGCAATAATAAGTATACGCAGAGAAATTTATGATTTTGTATATCACTAACAACAAGTTAAACGAGTTATCACATCAAGCATTTAAAGAGTTAATGTGATCCATTAACAATATGAAATAGTATGCAAAAAATCCCCTTTTAATTTTATGTTTGATTTTTACAAAGACACCCGTTTTTGTCTTTGACAGTTTCTAAATATCTAAATAGTGTTTTTTTGTGTCATTATGACTACATTTGGTAGCTTTCTCAAACATTCATATATCAATATGATACATCCAGTATTTTAGGTTAAAGAAATTAGATTTTTGTGGGGTTTTTACAGTTTATGGTACATGTGAAGGTAATACATAAAAGTATTGCCCTTTTGTCAGAAAAGTGCTCAGAGTACTTTTACTTGCATCTCCTGTAGACTTTGCAATGACTACAGGACTGTTCTTTTATTTGTCTTAAATTATTGGGTTATATCACATCAAACCACTAAGCTGTAATGTTATCCATTTTTGCCTGGGTCCATTATAATACTTGTATATTAAATATTTTTGTAAACAAATTCAGAAGTCTTTCTAATCTGAAATAGGTGATAGTGTATTATTTGATTACAAAATCCTAACCTAAATTGAATAGGCCGACTTTTGTTTGACATCAAATATAAATTACATCAAAGAGTGAAAATATTACCACTTGCTCCAGAAAAATTTGCATAGTGAATGCCATAACAAGGTAGCAGGTATAATGTACAGGAACATCTGCACTGGTTGGAAGCACAAAAGTCAGGGTAGGAGATACCTCCAGAGGTGGTGGAGAATGATACAGCAAAGATCGCGTTGAGGTCCAGATCCAGACAGCTAAATATCAAGAAGAAGGAATGCAAGAAGATGGAAAAAATACCAAGAACTGAAGGAAGAGATGGAGAAGACATTGAAACGTGAAGACAACAGTGGACTGGAGTGGTAGTTGGGGATCTTTGGAGATGTGTCCTCCAGGCTGGGAGAGTGGCTCCACCAGATCCCAGGAACAACATCAGTATAATTGAACAACATCTTAGTGCACGGAAGTGCACAGTCCAGAAGTGCACAGTCCTATGAACAGCATAAATACTGCCAAAAGTGGATTTGAAGTAGATCAAAACATTTGATCAAAGCTGTCCTAAGACATCAGATATTGTTCAAGGTTCTTGTATAACGTGTGTTTTTGTTCCACTTCAAGTTATGACCACTGTATGCAAATATAAGGAATATATAAGAAAACTTTATGAAGTTTAATTTATTCCCCGTTCCTTTTTATTTATCATTGTGTTAAAAGCTAGTTATAAGAAAATGATTTACATCCACGGGGCAAAATAAAAATAAAATATGTTCAGTCACCAAAAATGGCAAAGAAAACAAAATATTAACAAGCTACATCAGAGCAATAAAATGCAAAGACTGTAAAAGAGGAAAAATGAAATCAATGGCTCCAAAAGAAGCTCATGCAGTCTCAGATGTATCAGTTTTAAAAACAAATAACGAGCACACATATATACACACACACACACACACACACACACACACACGGGAATTCTTGTTTTCAGGCCAGACTTATGGGCATTTCACTGTCAGTTCATATTTCGGGCAATAGAGTGCGCTGCAGGCACACAGGTCGCTTTATCACTTAAAGCCTTTGTTTTACATTGGTTTAAAATCACTTAATGAAATTCAACTCATGCACTCAGGGTTTTAAATTGTTGTTTAAAAAAAAACCCAACCATCCAAATTGCTTAATTCAACCCCAAAACATTTTTTGGTGAGTCTAGATTTTGTCTTTACACATTTTGGACAAGTTTGAATGCCGTTAACACTTTAAGCAACTGCATTTTATACCTGTGTTCATTGTCTAAATCAGTGTTTATTTCTTTACCTTCTGAAGCATGAAAAAGTCATTCAAACTGCAGGTTTTTGTAATATTTTCATAGCATACTGATAACAGCTGGAAGGTTAAGACTTAGCATGGGGCCGGTCCAGATTGACATGAGGCAAAGTGCGCCAAGGCTGCACAATAACTTAAAGTGATCCAGGAGAAAAAGTGCAGGGAAAACACCACAGTACTCGATTACATGCAGAACATGGTTTTGTAACCCGAGTCCTCTGACTGCATTACTCAGGCATCATGGATGGTGGGCTGAGCTCACCACTGCACACAGTCCCATTAGGTCTTGTGAGTTATGTCACACTTTTGATGTATATCTTGATAGCATCTAATCAGAAAAGACTGATCAAAAGCTAAACATAAAAATGCTGAAACAAACAAACAAAAAAAATCCATCATTTTGATGTATCATACGAAGAGCACCAAAACTAAACAGATGATAATTTTAGAATCCTCAAAGAAATATGCAAATATAAAAACTAGAATAGATGTATTTGATGCACACTGAAGAAAAAAAGCTGCTAAATTAGTTTAGAAAACTTCATGTTGTGAATTAAAGCAACAATAAAACTGAGTTTAATGGGCTTTACATGCCTGATCTCTCTAGCGGTAACCCTTTTATTTAGAGGGGCACTTGTGACTGAAGTGTTTGAACCCCCAGACTCTGCGGTGGGGGTGAGTGAGTACTTCTCTCCCCTCGCTGAACAATGACCACCAAGGGTCTCTTGAGAAAAGCAGTGAGCCATCAGCTCAGTGGCCAGCAGCAGAGAGCTGTGTTTGTCCTGGGGAGCTCCCAGACCTAAATTTGCTTAAATATGTGTGAATATGAAGCGGAGTGTTGAAATCAAAACAAACATTTCCCTACATAGTGATGTGGCTCATGTGTTTGGGACACAGTTATTTAAATCATCAGCCTGTATTGTGTTGTGCTGTATTTTTGGCATTTAGAGGCTTTAACAGTGGTGAGACGTGAAATATAACTGAAGTTTGTATTACTCAGACATGGGCTACAACCACAACCAGTTTATTTTTCCAAAAATTACTGTCATTTACTTACACAAAGAATGAAAAATAATAGCTCTATGGAAAAAAAGAAGATATTTTGAAATGGTGAAGAAAGTGTATTCCTGGTTGTGGCTGAGTTGCATTTGAATTAGCGTCTACCCTGTTTCAACAGGTCTTCTTGGTATTATACATGGAGGTCTCCTTGATCCCTCCCAGAGGGCTTCCAACCTGTGGACCACCCAAAAGCTGCAGTCCCAAACAACGACTCGCCCCTCATTCATCCTTTTGTAATTTCCCAGTGTCGTGGAATGACTGGCAAGTTTGTCTTATTCCTACCATCTCAGTGACTCTGCTGCAGCCGACATTGTTATGTGTGAGCCATTTATTGAGGCTGTTAAATCTGGCATGAAAGCTTTGTATGTGGGTGTTTATCAGCGATAATTGACACTCAATATCGATGCAAATTTCTCTCAGTGTTGTCATTTCTGGAAAAGTTTCTTAAAAATGACTGAACTTTGAAAATGTACTACTTTCTGTTCATCTTTCTGTCAGAGAAAATCCACGACAGCTTGCACAATGCAGTTTTGTTTTCAAATAAAAAGACAAGCCCTTGTCAACAGGATCTAAATCAGACTCAGTTAATATAAACTGTAAGACAGAAAAGACATAGGCAATATATTCTTATTCTTGGCAGCCTTTTTAAGTGGGAGGAACTGTTGTGATCAGTCTCGCTTCACTGAACTTTCATAGTCGGGCCCTGTGTCCCCTGCTGTCTGCCATTTCCTCTCGCCATGTAACGTCTTATCTGCCGTGTCTGCGAGGTCACTGCTTATCTGATTGACAGAGCTTTGACTCCACGCAATATCCAAATAACCTTAGGGCCTGAGGCGCAGGAGGATCACAGCATGGCAAAATCCACCAGACAGGAGAGAGCAAGACCAAGTGAGTGAAGAGGCAAAATCAGCCAAAGTGAAGGGAGAGGATCAAGATGAGTCCAAGCCTTTTATTTATTGTCATGACGTGATGTCAAAATCTTGGAAAAAGGTCCCCTATTTTATTGAAGTGCCTGCAAATCTGACAGGTATTTCTCCCATCTCTCACATTTGTTTGAGATGATTAGCTGCTCTGAGGTCTTAAACACCTGCCAGGACAGCAAAGGCAGCAACAGCATGAAGAATGTAAGGCTTGTTTGTCAGTAGATAAATTTAACACAAATTAACGAAAGAAAAAAAAGGAATTTTGGCTTTTTTTAACTTGCTTTTGAGTAAGATTTTAATCACGACACTGCTTAATTACATTTTTATGTAAACAGTGAAAACACACAAACCTGATAAAAGACCCCATTTACCTCTGTCCTGGAAACCCTGTGCAAAAAGTACTCTGCAACAGGAATCTATGTTCTACCATGCCAAAAAGGAGGCCCCCATCCTTCCTCCACCTCTCTCTCTCTCTCTCTCTCTTTCTCTCTCTCTCTCTCAGAGCAATCAGAGCATGCAGGGGTGGGCTACAGCTTTTGTCTTCTTTGCTCCAGCAATTGGCCACCAAGTGGCAAGCTAATGACGAGAGCCCTCTTGGAACAGCTCCAGAGCAGTACAGCTTGTGCTGCTTGATGGGCAGGCATAATGAATGATGTAGGGCAAGCCCTCGGGCCTCCCCCCTGCCCGGGACCAACATTCAAAAATCACAAGCTGAATTACTTTAAATACTGTGAGAATGTGCAGGATTTTTTGCAGAAATGATGAAAAGTTGTTAAAGCAATGATGAAGTCAAAACACATCCATGCAAAAGTTTGAACATTTGTTTGTTAAACTGGAGTGGAGAAATCAAAAACTGGATTTAAAAAAATTTAAAAAGTTTAATTCTTTTGTGTGTGTATTAGTTATATTTGTACAAGAAACTGCCTACTGTTAACATTTAATATGTAAATAAGACAGTTCAAGATAAAAATATCAGCTTTTGTCCTTGAATAGATCATTAAAATATACTGTTTTATTATCCATTATTAGAAAAAAAGAACAGTTTGTGTGTTAAATGAAAAATAAGGTATCTGAAAAAGGAAATAAAAGAATGAGATTTTATCTTGTGTTCTACACACAATCAGTAAAACTGCAAAAATAACATTCAAAAGAATTAAGAACAAGCAAAAAAAACAAACAAACAAATATGCACATGTAATGCAGAGGACAGATAGGGAAATTAATGCAGAAATAGCATTCAGGTCCATTAAAAATCAAGCATGTACTGTTCAGACATGCAAAGGGATGGCTAAAGAATATTTAAAAGCAACCAAGATAAAACAGCAGAATGTCTCTGGACTAGAGAACGTGCACTATCATCCATCATCTTTGCAAATTTTGTCCTGCAGAGTTTACCTGAGCCAAGTTCATTCAGTAGGTTTTTATTGGAACAATGTTAGAACAATGAGCTTTTTTTTTCATTATTTATTTTGCATTAGTGTGTTGCATCTTGGGATTCTGCTTTTTAGTGCAGTCTTTGCTCTTCAGCCATACTTTTGATCATTATCGCGTTTTCAACACCAGCTGTTGTTTCATGCTTCTCTTACACTGGTGTAAACAGACACTGCCTCCTTTCTACCCATGTCAAAGTGCTTTGAAAACTACCGTCCTCAGTTGAAACATGCTAGAAGATAACTAATGAATGACACGACTAGAAAAAGCTGAGATAAGATTAGTTTGCCAATAAGAACAAGTTAGCTTGGCAGTGTCAGTGGAGAAGAAAGCCCCATATTAAATCTTATTAATGTGGCACAATAGAGCTTTGTCTGTCATCTATTGAATTTCCATTACTGGTGTGTGTGCACAGGCCTGTGTGGCATGCACACACAAACTGCAGTGAGCCGTGATAACTTTAAAGTAACCATGTTATTTCAGGATTAGCCTTTGCTTCTTCTCCACAAACAGCATGAGACCTGGGACCATTTTATCTTAAAATAATAAAAACAAAAAAATGATAAGTAAAATGTTAAGAGAAGAAAAAAAAAGGACTATGCAAAAGTTAATTGAACTGGATGCAATTTCATATGAAAATTTTAGGAGCTCCTCTTTGTGTGTATGTGAGTGAAATATTTTTAAAAAAATCATCTGATTGTAAAGATACTAGTTTTATCCAAATACAGCTTCAGATAAATAAAAACATATTTTTGACATGGTATTACTGATTTAATAAAAATGAAAGCCAAAAGAGAAAAAAAAATCATGTAGCTAATACTAAGTACCCCCATGATTCCAAAGTTTGTTGAGTCACCTCTTGCAGCAAAAGGTTGAAGGGAGTTGTTTCTGTAGGATCTTATTACTCTCTCACATCATTGTCGAGGAATTTTGGAATTTTTCTTTGCAATGATGCTCCAATTGGTTGAGTCTTTTTGGGTATTTCCATATATGGATTCACTTTTTTAAAAAACATTGTTTGAAGCTAAATGTGACATGTTGCTTTTAAATTGCAGCTTGGGCATTAAAAAAAAAAAAAAAAAAAAAAAAAACAGGACCCCATAATAAAACAAGAAAAGAAAAAAACGTACCCGCTCTCTCTATCTTGGAAAGATAAGATGATTTTTTACTTGTATTCAGAAGTCACACACTCATAATAACAAGCAAATTGTGTTAATTATGGATAAGGGCATATTGCGTAACAGAGGACAGCTTTTGTGTAGACTTCTGATTTCTCAAATTGTTCATCTCTCACGTGATGTGATTAAAATGTTACAATGGTATTTGAGTACATTCATGCAGGATTCTCAACCGCCTCTGCCAATGTTGATCTTCCTTTGAAATTTAAGACCCACAAAGCTCTTAGACACACTTGTTCCTCTTGTCTTCTACTGTATCTGCTCTCTGAATGGAGGTGAATGCACACTTATCACGTAGCCATCTTATCTTCATGGGCATTTAAGAGAATAAGGGTAAAGGGATAACAAGCTCAGCAGAGAGGAAGCGCCGTCTAAGTCCAAAAGAAGGATGCAGGTTGGGCAAGTGCCATCACTACAAGAACCCTACACCAGACTTGGACTGATATATTGAATTTTGTCATCATTGTATCTTAAAACTACTTACAATACCACACTACTGCCTTACACGTTTTATTCTAAAATATAACACAAATTTGACATTTTACAAAATTCTACCAACATATAAAATACCTGGGGGTGGACATTAAAGGTTTCCATTAGTGAGATAAACCCTAAGCGGGGGCAGGGGGATTGGGGGGTAGTTAAGTGTGATTATTGGTTTTACATAGCAACGATCCACATACGCCAGGTATAAAACTTATGTGGTAGTTGGCAATCTCAAATGTTGCTTTCCACACCAGCCAGACCTGTAGTAACATTTCTAGAGAGGTGCATGTCAGGCTAAGGTGGAGGTTATGATGTAAGCTTCCATCAATTCAAGGACATCATCAGTTCAAAATAGTATCAACCATCCTTAACCATGCCGATCTTTCCTTCAGCCCTTTTAGCCCTTATGTTGACCTTTCAGTGATGGACCCCATGACCATTGGTAGTGATGTGGTGTTTCCATTTCAGATGTGATATTGCATCTTGTAATGCTACCCCTAAACAGGTGTGAAAATCAAACTATGAAGCAGGAGCTGAGATGGTTTCTGAGTTTCTGCTTGTTGAGTGTACATGTACAACAATGGTGGCGATGAGAAGACTCAAAGAGGACACTGAGAGGGCTGAGAGTCACCACTTGTGTAGCATATTCAGTCAGCACAACAGTTTTCCAGTTTTTGTACTGAAATACCGACCCAAAGGGAGACTTCTGTGTGACTGAGTCATTAGAGTCTAGAGTAGGTACATTATACCTCTATAATTGATGGATGGACCGATTTCAGCTCCTTCAGCAATGATATTGATGTTACACTTTGGCTGGCAAACAATGACACTGGTGCCCAACTGCCTCCAGGTGCTGTGGAGTGGTAGTTTTACTAAGACAAGAGATCCTGCCGGGTCTGTCGCTGTAAAAAGAGAGATGATGGCTGAAAGGTCCAAGGAGGACGTTGGCCTTGTTACAGTTCCATTGTCTCAACCTCACAGAAGTTCCTGTCAATCATCACTGGAGAATAGTTTCTAAAAATGGATACATGCACCAGAGAAATACCCCAGATCCTTGATTTAGAAACCCTGCCTTATGTAAATTACAAAAGTGCTTGAGATACTGTTTAATTGTCTGCTTTTGGTTGTCAGTAGAGAGTTGTATGATCTCAAAATGGTAGTAGAGGGACAAACCAAGTTTTAAAAGGCAGCTAAATAGAGAAGAGCATGTTTTATTTCCTGGTCTTGACTAAATAAACTGGCATGTATAGTAGTGCAGAAGTTGGAACTATCAGCTGTGTCACACGTGGTCTTAATAAAACAGAGAAGGTGGTTGAAAATTGGAAACAAAACTCAGAAAAAGAAGGCCCAAGTAAAACTTGTAGCCTTCGTCACACATGAGACACAAGAAGAGATGTTTTCCATTTGTATTCTTTCCTGTCAGCGGGAATTAAACGTGTTTACTCTGGAGAAGTGGAAACAGCTGATTCCTCATATGATCAATTGTGTTGTAAGTGAGACGACTGCTACATCAGAATTTATTCTTAAAACCTGTTTTGATCTTCCCTCAAGCAAATCAGTTCTTTAAAAAAAAAGAAAAAGTCAAAAGCCAACTCATGAAAGAGTAATACGTCTTCATGGCATTTTTCTCTTTCGAGCAACCTTTTCGAATGCAGAGCAGATTTCAAAAGGCTCATTGAAATCATTGATGAAGAATTAAACTTTACTTAACTATTTTCTGATGGTCTCATTATTTATATTGCAATCAGTGGCTACAAGTCTGGAAGGGGAAAAAAAAAGTCATGACAGGAGAGAAATGATGAACGATGTCCAACCAAAGGCCCAAGATTGAGTTTAATCAGAGACATCGCACTTATATGATCAATGATATCAGGATGCCCCAACATCAGTGAAAAACTGCCGTCTAGCAGCAACTGGAGGTGAGGAAAACATATGTGTTACATATTGAGGAACAAACGCAGGAGATGAGGATGGCAGGAGTGCAAACAAAAGTCCTTAAATTAAACAAAAGAGCTACGCCATCAAGAATCCAACAAAAACTCAAAATAGCTTCGTCACAGGAAAAAAACAATCAGGGAAACAAACAGTACAGACCAGCAGGGAGGAAGAGGAAGACAAGACAAGATATACTAACAGGACTGACGAGACACAGGTGCAAACAATCAGGGCAGACTGGAACAAGGAAATCAAACACTAATTAAACACAAGGATATGGACTTTTAAAATAAAACAGGAACTAATCAAAAAACCAAAACATGACATATATGAATATTAGTTATACCTTTATGTTTATAAATGATTTTAATGTAACTGTAAAACGTATTCATGTTACTTTATAAAAGTCAAATATCAGCTCAGAAAACACTGTAACTCTGCCGATTGTAAAACATGGTGGCCTTGTCATAGCAGCTTGCAACATTCAGATGAACCCACATCAAAGTCTTTACTCTGCACCGAGATCCCGGGAGAATGTGTGTGTTCGCATACATGTGTATATATGTGAGATAGTGGCAATCCTTTGATTCCCAAGAGCGATTTAGTTCAAGCTTTCTGGCGTGATATTTCCCTCTTGGCCTCTTGTAAAGAACTTTGATGAGGATGTAGAAAAGAAGACCCTTATTGCCTGCACTCACTGTGTCAATAATGGAATTGTTTTGGAGACTTCACCCTTGTCTCATCTTCTTCTCTTCCAGTCATGCAGGCAGTCTTTCATCTTACTTCGCTATCTCCTTCTGTAGCATGCCACTGCCGAGATCGCCAACCCACCGGGCCACCACCTTTTGCTGCTGGAGGAAGCGCTTTATCTGCAAGATTCGTCTTGATGACGCTTAGTGCTCACTCTCACTGACACACACAGGATGAGATGTTGACTTTCGTGTTAACACAGCACATTTATGACACGCATATGTGGGTAGCCATCAATCGTTGGAGCAGGTCTTCCTCCAGCCTAAAAGCCAGCGAATCGATCTAAACACCACCATGTGGTGAAGTGTAATTCATGGCTTGTGACCGATATCAGTGTTACTGGAAGAAGTTCACAGAGACCCCGCATTGCCTCCTGTGTTCATTAGGGTGTGGCTGTAGCAGTACACACTACATGTAGACTACCAACCACCAGTGAGGCCAAGGGTTTATTGAGTCTGTTTGTGACACAAGCATTATAAATCAATATTGACCCATCTCTTACCCACTGGTTGAGCATTGCATTACTTCAGTGTTTCTATCAGCAGTGTGAAATTTTATTGACCTGAGCCAGTTTAACATGTGCTTGCAAAAAGGACCAGTACCAACTGTCTGCAGCCAGACAGCCAACTCATTGTCACTCCCAAGTCATCAAAAATGGAAAACTTCATCAAAATCACTCTTGATTGGTTTTGAATGGAAAAGGTGCACCCAAAGCTTTGCTTTTAGATATCCTGGATATCCTGAACTGGTGTTGCACAGTAACAGTTAGGGAAAATATTTAGCAGAGCTTTATGCTGTAAAGCGCATTTTATTGTAAAGCATCATTTTTTTCTGAAACGTAATCATTTATCTTAACTGCCAAACCTTAGGATAACACTTTTAATGTGTAACAAAGAAGGCTACCTTATTTCCCTTTTAGTTCTGTCTATCCAGAATTGAAATGGAAATAAAAACAGCAGCGTCCACATTAGACTTCAAAATAATTCTTGTGCTTGGAGCCATGAGTCTACCCCCCATCCCTCCTTTGGTCTAAACTCCTTATGCAATCCATTTCTTTCTTCTTCTTCTTTTTTTATGCTTTGTAATAGCTGGAAACATGCAGCCGTGAAGCTGTTCCCTGTGTGTTGGAAAATGCATTAGAAGAAATGTCAAAAAGTCATAATGAACGGGTACCCCTTGCACTGAAAAGTCTTAACCAAGCAGACGTCAGTCAGCCCATGTGACGATTTGGGAATGGGAACATGTAGACACTGAAGATGATGGAAACTGAAGTATTTGAGAGAGAAAAAAAACACGTAAGTACAGTATATTCAGCTCAGTTTAGTGTAGGTTTGTGTGGGCTCTCAGGCCAAAAACCATTTGCTTTTTCCTATTGTATAACATGCTTGAGGGGTTGTTCAGTATAATTTGAATCTAACTTAATGTTTGTATGGTAATACAAAGCTGTAGGACAGATGTCGTGAAAGGCTGAAGACAGGGGGAGCGAGGCTGACTGCTTCACACAATCAAAATACCATACAGATACAGTTTATCAGCTTTCTTCTCATGTCACATACATTTCATGAAGGTCTCTCTTTATTTTAATGCCAAGTGTACATCGCACAGTTTTAGCCATTGTGTCGCAATTGAACTATGACTGTCATGAAAGAATCATGGTTTCGTCATAGCTCCAATTTGACTATCCTACATTGAACAGTGTGAGCACTCAAAGGCTAGAAACAAGAAAACTGGTTTTCTTTTTCTTGTAAAATTGAAGATGTCTCACCTTTGTTCCAGAAGAAATCTTTGAATTCAATGTTGCAATATTAAATAGAGGAGGAAGACTTAGCTTTCACCAATTACACACCTACAATTCAGTCTTGAAACCTCTACCCACACCGTTTTACAACCATTCACACTCTGATTCAAGTGTCTGAAATTCAGCAAATGACTGACAGTGTTCAAAAGAGTGTGACAGCACATAGAAGTAGGGGGAGGATCAACAATTCATAAACTCACAACTCCCACCAGTCAGTTATGCTAGATAGAAGGTAAAAGATCTTCGAGAAAGAAAAGGAAGCCTAGTTGCCCTGGTTTCAGGGCTTTAAGCGTTACCATGTCCTGAAAGACTGAGAGTCTAAACCCAGATAATGTGTGTGGTTTAAAAATAACTATCTCAGAGATCTTGCAACCAAATACTGACCATTTTATGACAGTTTCAGGAATCCTCATAGGTTGTAAAAATATCTGGGCAGCCCATCTGTGAGCAGCTTACAAACCTCCTTTTTTGTTAACAATAAATCCCACCCAGGTCTCATCATCCCATGTTAACATCTTTACATTAGAGCAGACCCATGATTAAGTCAGCGCTCGGAGGTAGGTTACTGACGGGGCCAGCTCAACACCCAACCTTTGTCAGTTAATGCAAAAAGGACAGGAGGCATGCTAAATTGGGGTAATAGACACAGAGGTATCAGCAATGTAAAAGGGTCTTAAGATTCAGGGGGTCTTAGAGTCTACACATATTCTTGAAGTCATATCTAAGATTAAGCAGATGCAAGTCATATAGTGTGAAATGTAATGATCTTATTCATCTGTAGAAATTGTGGAATGTTTTGTAGACTTTGTCCTGCAGAGCTCAAGAGCTGCATCAAATGCTGTATTATCAACAGAAGATGTCATAGTCTTTTAAACACAAAAATCTTTCACCTTCATAAAGTGTCATCTTAGTTCTGACCATTATGTAAAAAAAGCATATGAGCAAAGAAACTAATTCCTTCTAAAATTTAAAAATCATTGAGTGTTTACATTATTTTTTGAGTTGTTTTGAAGGAAGCGGCTGCTTGGAGTAATTACAGGGAATCAAAGAAGACAGAGGTGCGAGATCAAAGGAGGGCATTCTTCTGTAATCCTGGGGCATTGCAAAACTTTTGTAATCTAGCTGTTGGTTCCACCACTGTTTGACTTCTATTTACTGTATAAAAGAGAATAGTGCCATCAATTATGGACCTGCTAGCACTATTGTTTACTTTTGCTGAGCCCTGAGTGCCAGGGACCACTTTGTGAGATATAGATTTCTCCTCTCCCCTGTTTACTCTCTGCAGTCAAAGGTGTGCAGTCTTGCTTGCCCTTGGCTTTGGGTTGGGGGTTGGCTAGCTGCTTTCTGGTCTGTGATGTAGGCTCAGAGATTAACAGGGATCGAGTTTTGGCGGCTCACAAGGTTTTGCTTGTTTGCTCAGTGTTGAGATGTGGAAACGGACGTGTTCGTGTCTATCAGTTGTCTGCAGTTGTTCCATGGGGATTGCATGATTTGCAATGTAACTTGCATTTAAGGACAACTGTCACTTATTATTGAGTATAATTCTTACATTTAACTTATTCTGCAGAAATATTCTGATTTTCTCATGATATTGCTTCTGTTTACCTGTATTTAGTTTACTTGTTTTGTTTGAAAGATCCAAATCATCTTTTCAAACACTTCTTTTTTTAAAGATCAATGTTGCACTATACACACACACAAAACAGAACATTTCTTTCTCCACTATTATCTTGCCATTCTTTTTCCTAAGATGGAAAAGAGATGTGTGAATGAGAGGGTGCCAAGTGGAGCAGTAAGTCCACAGGAAGTGGAAGATTTTAAGTACTTAGGGTCAACAGTCCAGAGCAACGGAAAGTGTGGAAAACAGGTGAAGAACACATGGACAAGCAGGTTAGAATGGGTGGAGAACAGTGTCAGGATTCATGTATCATAAAAACTATCACAAAGAATGAAAAAAATGGTCAGTGGTGAGACCTGCGTTGTATGGTTTAGAGACCGTGGCACTGAGAAAAGAAAAACAGGAAGCAGAGTTGGAACTAGCATAGGTTAAAATGTTGAGTTTCTTTTTGGGAGTGACGAGGATGGATCAGGAATGACTACATCAGAAAGACAGAACATGTTGGACAGAAAGTCAGAGAGATCAGACTGAGATGTTTTGGAGAGAGGTAGGACAGTGAATTTAACGGCAGAAGGATGATGAGGCTAGAAGTGCCAGGAGGGAAACCTATAGGAAGACCAACGAGGAGATTTATCGATGTACTGAAAGGGGACATGAAGTTAGTGTGATAGAAGAGGATGCATAGCGTTAGATGGGTGGTTCATTGTGGTAACAGCTGAAAGCAAAATAAGAAGGAGAACAGAGGGATTGACTTAGCATAAACATCTGCCCCACTCCCATTCTAGCAGTTGCCAGCACCTTGATTATCACTGGATGTGGCTGCTGTCAGTCCACCTCTTCACCCATGTCCCAGCCTTCCACCAGCTAAGACCTGTCGTCCTCACACACAGCACATGAAACACATGGACTCATTAGCAACAATGAAATCTTAACATAGTCAACCTTTACATGAATCACCCATGTCAGTGAAAAGTGGACTTCATATATGGGTCTTGCATGGGTTTGTCCAAAGGTTTCATAGTGACCTTATTTGTGTTTGTCTATATTGGCTCTGAATGGGATCTACTTGGTTTGGAGGCACAGCCAATTGGTTATTTTTTTCCCAGCATGTGTATAAGACCTTCACAATTTCACTTTTAGCCCATGTTCAATTATCCCACTTGTGTCTTTTATGAAACCCATGTATTTGGGCCACATAGGTTTTGGGGTCCATAATAGTAAAACCATATGGGACTCATGACCATTTCAAGACCAAACCCAGAGTGATCCCAAACAGCCCACTGTTAATCCAGATGAGGCCACATGGATATGTTGTCTCTACACCAGTGAGTAAATGCTCTTTAAGACAATTTTGACAACAAGCATAGAGATTTATATCTTCACCAAACCTTGACCACCAATAATGAGTTTTCCATGTAATTTGGTCAAAGCCAAGCCAGTCTCCAGTTCACCTTTCACATAAGCATCGTTCAAAAGGTTTTATCTAGAGTCATCTTTAATCCGATCATCGTTCTTGGATTAAAGGACAGATGAGTAACAGAACAGAGGTGCATCAGATTTTAGCTGGGGCCGATGTCCCTGGAGCCTGTGTTTTCAATATGTCTTGTAGGAAGGAGGACTTAAAAGAGATTATCTGTACAACATGGATCAAGCCAGCACTTCTGTGAAAAAGTCAAAAAATTAAACTTGCCATTTAGGGGGGAATTTTAATGATAAAAATCCTTTTTGAAAAAGGACCCTTAATCATCCTTAATCATCTAAACTTAAAATCAAGCAGGATCCCTGTTTAATCAAAGTCCCTAATCAGCGCTTCCCCCGTGAGAACTTTGATAATATTTCAAAGCCGGTCATTGCGACGTCATCAGTAGGTGGTCTAATCATCTCAGCTCCTCACTAGGACTCATCCTCACTGACATATTTTGTAACCTTTTGAGAATTTTCATTTACTCTGTGACACACACGCGAGGCATATAGATCCCACATATGTGGTGCTCCCGTCCCAAGAAGACAAATCAGAAAGGCCTCAGGGCTCGGCCTGCCCGACCAAAAGGATGAGGTCATCTGACAGAACCACATTTTCCCTCAAATTGCACCTCTGATCAGTGTGGTGTTTCCTGCAACAATTACACTGACCCAAGTCCTCATTAGCAATAGTGTGGAGGAGGAAAAAAAAAAAGGACAAAGACCACTTGGTTTGTGAAGAGGGTGGTGTCTTGCTTTGTTTTTCTAGCCATCATCTACATTTCCAATCGTGTCTCGAGGCCTTTTCTCCACATCGTCTTTTGATTAGAGAAAATTTGGCTTCATGTGCTGGAAGTCTGCAGATGAGAGGGCGCTTAAGGTGGAGGTCAAGTCCCTCACAAGAAGTCAGTTGCAGTTGTTGACAAAAGGAGACAGTGATTCCAGGAGATGTGTACCACTTAAAAAGATCACCTGAAATTAGTCATCTATTTATAAACATGAAAGTAGAAGATTTTGGAGTATTTAAATTGTTAGCTATTTTGGGACCTTTTAAGACTCAAATCACCTACATCAAATAATTTACTGGTAGATTATTTACTTCAGTATGAATAACTGACTAAAATATGCTACAAAGGGTTCATATTTCTGTTTCACAAGGTTCACACACTCACACACACACACTCACGCATATACTGTCTTTTTCAAATGATAGTATACACTTGAACCTTTGAGGTCAGAAACAAGACATCAGCGAATGGTTTTTACTCCTTATTTTTCCACATTTACTTGATGGATCGACACATTTGAAAAGACCAAACTAAAACTCGACCTATTATTTGCTCAATTATTGAGTCGAAGTTTTAATTTGACAAATACCTGCAAAGTATCAATGGTGTCATCTCACTCATGGCCTGATTAAAGAAATATATGGGTTATGAGGTGAGTGTGAGCTGATTTAAGACGGTGCGTTTGGCAGTGTAGGAAGTTGATTCATCCCTAGAACGTTGGGGCCCTCCATTAAAGTTGGAAACTGTTGTAATTCATTTATGGCGCTTCGGGCCAAACGGCTCCCACTTGAGTCAGTATGATCTACGAGTGTCCATGAGTCCCACACACTTGTAAATGTACACTACACTAATTGGTGGAGCAGCCGAGGAAGGGTTTAAATCATGAGATATATCACATGCTTATTTCAATTAAGTTTGGAGGAAGAGGACTTCAAGATTATGAAATGATTCATCTCAATGTTTACCTTCAAATCTGTTTGACTTAGTTCTTGATTAGATGTTCGCACCTTACTGTTTATTTTATCTGACCAGAATTCAGTCTTACTAACAGTTTATGTTGTATGTTGCAAGTGAGCACATCCAACCTGAGTCCTTGCTGACATCTCCCAGTCTGCACGGTTGCTATGGTAACCTAAATGGATAGAACAGATGCAAACAAATCAAAACGGTTATGTTGTAAATGGTTATGAATACCCACCGTGCAAATTTTTTACAAGCTGCAAGTAAGCAGTAGTAAGACATGTTACGATGTGTATGTATATTCTAACGTTTTTCAGTGAGACTGAGATGATGCCAGATATCTTGTTTCTTCAACATTTACTGAGGTCTCCAACAAAGAAGATAATTCATATCAGTCTTTCTGATTTGAAACTATCAGTTTTTGAACTTTTTATTGACTGCTAAGCATACATTCTGAAAAATTAACCGACAGCCAGTTTAGATCTTACTCTTAATTTAAGCATACCAAATGTCTAAACAAGGGAACTCTATAAGAATATCTTTAAACAACTGTAAGAATACTACCCCTTCTTATTTTACATGGATGGTTTTGGTCATCTTCCAGATCTGATAAATTAAATACTTTTTTGATGTCATTGTTGCCATGGTATTGATCTCTCATAGCATCAGTGTTTAACGTAAAAATGTTACAATCCTGTCAAACACAATATGCTTTCACTTATCTTTATTATCCAAAATTGAGCAATAAACTGCCATATCAAAAAATAGGTGGAGATAAATGAAACATTTGACCTCTGCTAATGAAAATATTAACATATTTCTAAAGTGATCTTGCTTTGGCATCTATGCTCCAAAAGGACAAATAAAAACTCTTCCAACTTGTTTAGCTTACGGTAAATCTGACGCCCCAGCTGTGCTCTTTCATGTCCCGGGTTTGTGTTAACTTGCGGAAACGGCTAATGTAGTCCATATCTGAGCTGAACAAAAGTGACAAAACATGTTGGAGAAGCTGTCCAGACTGAGATCAGGAACAACAGAAGAAGATGGTTGGAGGGGTTTTTCCTGATGATTTCAACTTTACCTCGCTCTGCAGAAGTGAAAAAAACCCACAAAAAACTGTCAAACACATGACAGGGAAAGAACAAGGAAAGACAAAACAAATGCATGCCTTTTATTGGCATGCAACTATTTATCATACCTTTCTACATGTCTAAAAGTATGTCTTTGGGAATCCTTTTTGTTTTTCTTGACATATAATCACCCTATCTAGTTCTTTGCAGGTGCATTTCAAGGGACACTAGATTTAACAGCAAATTTTACTCTGCAGGTTTTTCCACTGTCTTGTCTTTTTAAACGCCTCTTATCTGCACCAGTGCATGACAGTCACGAGTAAAGATGGCAGCTTTGGTGTTGTTGGAATACCTAAAAATTCAACTTTAAGAAGGGAACAAGTATTTAGTGGTTTAATTTCTGAGCGAAAGTGTTACCCTGATGCAGTCTTTGTGAGAGCTGAGGCCTATTTCAGTAAGGAGGTTCAACAAATTCTGAGTCGAAATACGAACTCACAGTTGACTAAGACGAGGCACTCAGAGTTTCCAGTTTCAAATCATGGGTTGAGAGTTGGTTCTGTCAAATCTGATTATGTTGACTGAGCTAATCGCAACACGTAAGCACCATGACGCTGTGAAATTATGGTTCACCATGGCAACGTCAACTAAATGGAAGCGACCCTCCTATTTTTCTTTTCTGAGAATAAGAGCTCTTATTCCAATAATACAGTGAAACTGAACACACATCTTTCGGCAGAAAAGCAACACCTGCAGGTGCAAAGGACAGCGAGATGGCATGGGAGAATCAGACAGTTAAGTCAAACATGACAGGCTCGTGCTGTCACTAACTTTAACAACATTTCACTCAAAGGAAAAAAAATCATTCAAGAACCGCAGATGGGAATATGGGAGTCATCAAAACATCCAGTCACATTAGGAACTCTTAAAGGAATTTTTTTTATTCACAAAGGTGGGAACAGAATGCAATTAAAATGTTACTGTAAAATATGTTTGATTTATTTAAATGTGCAGAAAACCAGTTACGCTCTCATAAAATCATTAGAGTAAGATCTGTTCAGCTGTGTACCAAAAAACGCAGCTATACTGTAACCAGTTCAGTCTCTTCAGTCAATAGGAGATGTTTTTGTTTACAGATTTAGACAAAATTTCACCTGTTTCATCTCTATAATTTATATAATCTATAAAATTTATTAAAAAATTTGAATGCATATGGTTTTAGAAGTCTGGAGAAAAACAGACCTCAGTGGCAGCAGAAAAATGCTGGTTTTCAAGCGTTTAAAACAGAAGTATCTGTTCAACCATCAGTTAAAGGAAAATAATGAAATGAGCTACTAAAAGAGAGATGACATGTAATAAATAGATTAAGATTATATCAGATTATTACCTCTCAAAACCAAAATCTACAGTTTTCACTAGAGCTGTAGCCAACCAAATAAAGAGAAAGTCCACGTTTCGACTGTCTAAAGTAAAAGATCTCACTGAATAAGAGCTCCACTTTGTTACAAAATCCAGTTTTACTTCCACTTAGAGTTGTTCCGAACAGAACCGCACCGGTGCCAATTCTAATCAGCCGCAATTTTCAAGTCAATTTTGAAATATTGTTTTATCCTTTCATTGGTCAGAAGTTTCACCTTACAGCAAACACGGGGCCTGGTTTGAGACACACTAGGGAATGTGTGTGATCTCCTTGTGCCCACGCACGTTTTCACCAGGTTCTCCAGTTTCCTCGCACAGTCCAAACACACATAAGTTAGGCTGATGAGAGTTCCTGCTCTCGAGTCAGAGCATTTCAGCCTTATCTGTAGGTAAAGGTGATGGAGGGGGGGTTGTTCTTCTTTCTTCTTCTTCTTCCTCCAAGGAGAGTCTGAAATGTCGCCCAACCCCAGGGAAGATTTAATCAAATCTAAAAGCAGTTGTTTATCATTTCTGAATCGTACTTTCTGTTTTATGGACTTTTCGTTGATGATACATACCTTTCTGATACCAAACATGATCTGGCAAATATTTGACAAATCTCTACAAGATTTTTTTTGTTTCTTTATTGCTTCTTGACAGTACAAATGGTCTCTGACACGGACAATCCAAACGTTCAAATGACTTGTCATCGTAAAATGCAGACGCTATGTTTCAGTAAGTCGTCTCGCACAAGACGCAAACGTATCCTTTTCTTCGCAGCTGACACATCAGTTGACTGGTACGTGATCAGGTGCCTCGCACATGCTCGTGCTTGCTCCCTGACATGAGCTGAAGCCGAGCTGCCAGCAGAGACAGTGGTGCTGTCACTGCAGAAACCTGAATAAAAAATGTTGCAAATAGCTTGCAAGCAGATATGTACGGGCTCGTTGGCAGAGTCGCGGGGCTTTTGTGGTTCAGAAAGAGGCAGCCGAGTCCAAAGAGTGTGTATATTGTGGGGAGGGGGGGCGGCTTAAGACGGCATGCATGCACAAACACACACGAAAGAATGCGTACCTGAAAGTTTGTGTTTGAGAGGTACAAATTGTTCTCAACAATGGGAGGAATTGTTTGAAAAGAAGATGTAGCATACAATTCCAAAAAAGGTGAGGTACTGAGCGAGAAAAAGAGTAAATAAAAACAGAAAGCAAACATTTTCAGATTAAAAAAAACATTTTATTCACAAAAGAAATTGAACTTGAGACCATTTCATTAACTTTAAAACCATGCTTATGTCGACTGCTGCCATAAAGTTTGAAGTCGGAAACACGTTTGAAGAAAGGACATGGGTGAGAAAAGTTTGAAAAAGAAAGATGTCGTAACTAATCAAATTAACTGGCAACAGGTCAGAAGGATCAGCAGGGATTTGAACCACAAACCTAATGAGTCAACACTGCTAACCAAAGTTTAATGCACCAGGATGAAATGGATTAACAAGTGGACTGTAACAAACTTGATTCACAAATTTCATAAGTCCACACTTTAGTCAGAACGGAACACAGAAAACATTAAATATATGTACTATCTTGATTTTTTTTTTTAAATTAAAAAGGCAAATTTGAATTTGATGGAAGTATGTAAAAAAAACAAAGTTGGGACAGAGTGATTTTTACCTTTCCCTTTTTCTATTCACAATAGTTCATATAAGTCTGAGAGCTGAAGAGGACAGTTACTGGAGTTTATTAGAGAAATGTGGTCTAATTCTTGTCTGATATGGGATTCAGGCTGCTAAACGGTCCTGGGTCTTCTATGCTGTATTTATTATGTATGATGTTTTCATTTGGTGAAAGGTTTGAGCTGCAGGTTTAGCCCCCGTGTTTTCTATAAAGCTACACTTTTATAATGGATGCATGGTGAGATTTAGTATTGTCTTGCTGAAAGATGCAAGATGAGAAAGATGTTGTCTGGTTGGGAGCATATGTTGCTCTGGGGCCTGTTTACATCCACCAGCATTTATGTTTCCCTTCTTGGAAACCAACTCCATAGAACGAAGACTAAATACATCCCTCTACCAATGGAGACGCAGGTGGATGGTTCCTTTTTTTTGGTCCACAGAACGCAGGGACCATGGTGTCCAAAAAGAGTTGCAGATTTCAATTTCTCTAACAATAGGACAATTTTCCACTTTGCTTCAGTTCCTTTTAAATGAGCTCTGGCCCAGAGAAGATGTCAGCTTTTCTGTGTTATATTAACAGGCTGTTTCTTTGCAGGATGCTGTCTTCATTTCCAAAACCCAAATCACGCCTGTCTTTAATGCAATGCTGCCTGAAGGCCCAGATCACAGAGACTCAATATTGATTCTCAGCCCGGTCCCTGGAGATTCCTCCAGATTCTCAGAATCTTTTGATGATATTTTCATTTGCAGATAAGATGATATGATTGTTTAACAATTTGTAGATAGTTTTTGTTTTGTTTTTGGTGAACCTCTGCCAGTCTTTACTTCTGAGAGACTCTACCTGCTACTTTTTTAGCAGTGATATGTATATATGTATATATATA